>JAODAL010010763.1:0-103400 GCA_025379985.1 Phyllomedusa bahiana | reverse complement strand
CTGGACCTCATGCGCTGCTGCCGTCCCCCAAGTGTCATTGTGCACTCTGTGGCCTACTACTTTTTCCACCCCCAAATGTCATTTCCCCAAATGTCTGACCTCATGCTGCTGCTCTTTTGACCTCCACAATGTATCATTGTGACACTCTGTGGCCTACTACTGTTTTGCTAACTCCAGAATGTCATTGTGCCACTGTCTGACCTTATGCTGCTGCTGCTGCTGTCGTGACCTCCACACTATCTCATTGTGCCACTCTGTGGCGTACTACTGTTTTGCCACCTCCAAAATGTCATTTGTGCCACTTTTCTGACCTCATGCTGCTGCTGCTGTCGTGACCTCAAAAAATGTGTCATTGTGCACTCTGTGGCCTACTACTGTTTTGTACCTCCAGAATGTCAGTGCCACTCCCTGACCTCAATGCTGCTGCTGTCGTGACCTCCACAACTGTGTCTTTGGGTGCCACTCTGTGGCCTCCCTATGTTTTTCACCTCCAGAATGTCATTGTGCCACTGTCTGACCTCATGCTGCTGCTGTGTCGTGACCTCCACACTGTGTCATTGTGCCACTTGGGGCCCTTTACTACTGTTTTGCCACCTCCAGAATGTCATTGTGCTACTGTTTGACGTCATGCTGCTGCTGTGGCTGCTGCCGTGCCCTCCACTCTGTGTCATTGAGCCACTCTGTGGCCTACTCCAGTTTTTGCCAACCCCAGAATGTCATTGTGCCACTTCCTGACCTCATGCTGCTGCTGTCGTGACCTCCACACTGTGTCATTGTGCCACTCTGTTGCGCCTACTACTGTTTTGCCACCTCCAGAATGTCATTGTGCCACTGTTGACCTCATGCTGCTGCTGCTGTCTGACCTCCAAAAACTGTGTCATTTTTGCCACTCTGGGGCCTTCTACTGTTTTGCCACCTCCAGAATGTCATTGTGCCACTGTCTGACCTTATCCCTGTGTGGGCTGCTGCTTGACCTCCACACTGTGTCATTTTGCCACTCTGGGGCCCTTCTCCCATTTTTTGGGCCACCTCTAGAATGTCATTGTGACACTGCCTGACCTCAAGCTGCTGCTGTCGTGACCTCCACACTGTGTCATTGTGCCACTCTGTGGCCTAGTAATGTTTTGCCACCTCCAGAATGTCATTGTCCCCACTGCCCTGACCTCATGCTGCTGCTGCTGCTGTCGTGACCCCCACACTGTGTCATTGTGCCACTCTGTGGCCTACTACTGTTTTGCACACCTCCGGGAATGTATTGTGCCCCCTGCCTGACCTCATGCTGCTGCCGTATGACCTCCACTCTCTGTCATTTGTGCCACTCTGTGGCCTACTCCTGTTTTAGCCATCTCCAGAATGTCATTGTGCAACTGTCTGACCTCATGCTGCTGCTGTCGTGACCTCCACACTGTGTCATTGTGCCACTCTGGGGCCTTCTAGTGTTTTGCCAACTCGTGATTGTTATGGTGCCACTTTCTGACCTGATTCTACTGCTGTGGCTGCTGCTTTGACCTCCACACTGTGTCATTGTGCCACTCTGTGGCCTTCTACTGTTTTGCCACCTCCAGAATGTCATTGTGCCACTGTCTGACCTTATGCTGCTGCTGTGGCTGCTGCCTTGACCTCCACACTGTGTCATTTTGCCACTCTGTGGCCTTCTCCAGTTTTTGCCACCTCTAGAATGTCATTGTGACACTGCCTGACCTCATGCTGCTGCAGTCGTGACCTCTACACTGTGTCATTGTGCCACTCTGTGGCCTAGTAATGTTTTGCCACCTCCAGAATGTCATTGTGCCACTGTCTGGCCTCATGCTGCTGCTGCTGTCGTGACCTCCACACTGTGTCATTGTGCCACTCTGTGGCCTACTACTGTTTTGCCACCTCCAGAATGTCATTGTGCCCCTGCCTGACCTCATGCTGCTGCCGCCAGGGACCTCCACTCTCTGTCATTGTGCCACTCTGGGGCCCTACTCCTGTTTTAGCCATCTCCAGAATGCCCATTGTGCCACTGTCTGACCTCATGCTGCTGCTGCTGTCGTGACCTCCACACTGTGTCATTGTGCCACTCTGTGGCCTTCTACTGTTTTGCCACCTCCAGAATGTCATTGTGCCACTGTCTGACCTCATGCTACTGCTGTGGCTGCTGCCTTGACCTCCACACTGTGTCATTGTGCCACTCTGTGGCCTACTCCTGTTTTTTGCCAACCTCCAGAATGTCATTGTGCCACTCTCTGACCTCATGCTGCTGTGGCTGCCGCCGTCACCTCCACACTGATGTTGCCACCTGAGCTCTCAGCTTGTTTTTTTCCCGCTTTAGCTGCCATGACTTTGTCAGGCTACATTCCCCCTTCAGTTTTTTGGTCAGTTTTGCCCTCTTAAGTTCCCAGGGAATTTTATAGTGAAGCGATTCTAAGAGCGGCGGCAGTCATGTGCGTGTCATAGTAAAACACAACATTGTATGAAGACCAAACCAAGCTCCCTCTGCATATTTAAGCATGGCACAACGTTCTACAGCACCCTGCAGGCTCTGTGCAGCCTGGAAATAGCCGTTTTTTAACGCGATTTGTGCCAAAGTAATTCGGGACAAAGTAATTTTTGTCGGAAAATTCGGCGAAGTGACCGAACCGAATTTTTGAGAAATTCGCCCATCTCTAACTATAAGTCTCCCCACTATGTGACTCAAATTGATTGTATACCTACGTAAGCCCTTTTGTGAAGACATTAGACATAGACATATGTCTGGTCTTCTAAAACTTAGGAAGGTTCATGCAGTTTACACAAGTTACTGCTATATTTCCCTGACAAATGTTGCAATAAAAATATTTGTTATGGTCAGCATGAAGCATTTGGCTTCCTTTTTGCCTGTTGCAGTACATACTGACCAAGCTAGATTATTGTAGGGCAGGAAACACAACACTAACTAAAAAATCTTTCAGTTCTTTAATATGCATAAAAGCCAAAAAAATTCAAGCTTGCTTGATTTCAGTTAATGCAGAAAATCATTTTGACCATGTTCACTGGTCATTTCTACAAGGTATTCATATAGGCCATGTCAATGGTGTTATCTCAGTTCCTGTTCTCATAAGCAATGGCACCTGTCATGGGTGTCCATTGTTTCCATAGCTATTCTAGTCTGGTGGAGAATTTTGTTGTTGAACTCCACATTAACTAGACATACCAACTACAAATACAGAAGTATTATTTAAATTAGGACTCACAACCAACTGATTTAAAAAAAGTTGGAGATTTATTATATTCTTCAATAAAGCTATAACTTTACAAAAGTTACAGAAATATAAACTATATAGCAAATATATTTTACATTAATCCATTTGAATGTGTGCATAATGTAGATGGAAACCCATTCTCTTTACTTCAGAATAGGCCTTATGGCTTCTTTCACATGGCCAACACATGTTGTCTGCCCTCTAGCAAGGTTCATTGGCTCCTCCTCTGGGTTCTGCCCCCAGGTTTACACACACCCCTTCTTATGTCCTTTTTGTATGGACATGACTTTCAACTGCTTGATGTAATGTCCTTGAATGGAATACTGCCCAAAATATCTAGGCATCAGCATTAGTCCTCTGACCAGCTCCCACCAGCTCTAACTAGTTCTCTAGTCACCCAAAATACTAGCTTAAGCAGATTTCATTTATTGCTATGAATACATGTTCATATTAACCCTGTATATGCAAGTTAGAATTAAAGACGTTTCTGTCCTTACCCAACTCTCATATTTATTCCCATAATGTAATACCTCTCTTCCATTGAAATCATTTAAACAATTACATAACACCCCACTCTTGTGTATTTTGGGAGTATAAACGTGATTTACATGGTCTTCCTTTCTAGAATTTATATATTTCTCTAGTTATGTTAGTGGTTATTTTAGGTATTTCAAACCATTCACTCATCATTAAAGTGGTGTCACTACTTCAGCGAGGATGAATGGAGTGGGAGCCAGGAGTGAACGGGAGCATCCAGGAGGTAAGTATGAGTCTTAGCTTCTACTTTTTTTCATACACCGATGGACAAACAAGCATTGTTAGGGCTCGGAACACCCCTTTAACCTTTCTTCCATATTCTTTAGGTAACTGTTAGCAACAGTCACTACATTTTTTAAGATAAGATTAGGCTATGGGTAGGAGTATCAAATGACCAAAAAGCATTAAGGGCAAAAGTCTCTCTGGTTGTAAACATGATCACCAATATCTCTTTTGCTACATATTGTCAACTGGGGCTGGAATAGTGTGCCAGCTTAAAAGAAAGATTTCTCAGATTCAGGTTACTTCTCTCCATGGGGTTGACACAATCATAAAATTCTCATGGATCAGACATTGATCTCAATATCTGTCTTGGTTTAACAATAAATCGAGGTATGAGATCACCCTTCCCTCCCCTGTATCACTTGTACCTCTTTTTTATACCTTGGCCCTTTCAACATCATGGGCCACATGTATGAAAACTGTCTAGGTCTAAAACTCATTTTGTTGACCATAGTGACCAATCAGAGTGCCCTTCTCATTTTTCCAGAGCACTATATGAAATGAGAGGGGCGCTTTGATTGATTTCTATGGGCAACAAAGTGAGTTTTAGACCTAGACAGTTTTGTGTAGTCTTTCCTGGATTACCATGCACACACTCGCATACTTGGTAACTGAGTCTGGTTCTCTCCCTTTTAATAATATGAAGAAGGTCTTTCAAAATAAAGATCTGTTCTTTGGTTGAAGTACATATAGTTTTAATTTTATTTAGAATTTAGTTAATGACCCTGCTCAACTTTACCTTAGTTGAGTACTTGCTTCTTCAGTTTTGCTGGCCCTCAAAGATAATTTCCTTAATCTATCAAATTCTGTTGTGCATGGCTATCCACTAGATATTTCACTAGAGACCATTAAAGGGATTGTTAAAGGGATCTTGGAGTTACTTTGATATCTGAATAGTGGTGTCAGTTGTTTTTCTCCATGGCACAAAATGTCACTGAAATGTCAGGGATAGGAAAAATAACTGGTATAGATCCCTAGTCTTCCTGCATAAAATCTTTCTCTATTGGGTCTCCATTGACTTACAACAAAGCACAAGCCTCTCCTACATGTTGGGACAAGAACCCAGAAGTGAAGAGGAGCAGATCATCTGGAAGCATCAGGTGAGCAGGCACAGAAGACAGATAGGCAATTCTCTTTTTTTTACCTTCCCCATTTCAGTCTATTTTGTAACGAGTGGACAACCCCTTTAATGCAGATTGGATTATGCAAAAAAAAGGCAGTCTACCTTTTATAACCTTTTTAGAAAACAATTTCAAACTGAAGCAAATGTGTGGTCAGCTGGCACTTCTTATGTATAAAACAAGTGATAATAAAGGTTTCACAGGTGAGACCCATAGAAATCAGTTAGTGGTAGGAAAAGCTTCAGTATGAAGAGAGGTTGTCAAAGTGAGCCAACGCTATTAACTGTAATACCCATTTAGAAACAAAATTCCATTTGGCAGATCTTACATTTTCACCTGCAATATAATGGATTAATAGTGCTTCATTTTTTCATACATAGCAGTGATTTTTGTTCCCAGTTGTAGCATTAGTAACTAGGTCTTAAGCTTTCTCATCTCTTTTGTGAATTTTAATTAACTGGTATATGTTGATTTATGACATCTATTAAAGGGTACTTGTTAGGTCTTCTGTCATCCCATATCACACACTGGAACAGAGTAGGAGAGGCTAAGTTTAAACGATGTCAAGACTCAGAGAGAGCATGTGAGTCCTACTTCCCTCCTCCCCCACACACAGAGTAACTGTGTTTCTATACAAGTAGAGCTGTCAATCACTGTGGCAGGTAGGGCAGGTGAAGCAGGACACACAGGCTTTTTCTGATTCCTGTCAAAATTATAACTGCATTTTATTAAAGGGTTGTCCACAATTTAAACAAAAAAGTAGTTCCATCCAAAAACAGTTTCACGCCTGACCTTGAGGTTAATCTGCTTTTGTAGCTCAGTTCTATTAAAGTAAATGGGGCTGCACTTTACATTAAAATGAATTAAAATCCAGCTTGTCAGTCAAAATAACAAAAAAAATTAATTGTCTGGGTAATTTTTTTATAATATACTGTTGCTGCTTTGTTCTCACCTCTATTTTGTTGGTGCTCTTCTTGGGTCTTCTGTTTACTTCTGCCACTGACAGATCATCACCCCTGCAGTTGTTGATTGATTGCAGCAGTCACATGCCACTGCCTGAAATTACTACATTGAGCATTCCCTTCCAAATTGTGACGTCAGACAGTGGCATGGACCACTGAAGCCAATCAGTAGCTGCAGTGGTAGCGATTTGGCTTTCAGGGCCAGAAGTAGACAGAAGACCTAGGACGAGAACCAACAAAAGCACCGCTGTGATGGAGGCAAGAACAAATGTGAGCATAGCTTTTTTTAGAAACAGCAACAGTAATTTATTTTGAAAGAATCACCCAGACAACCTCTTATTTTTGCTGGTTTTGTAGCCAGAACGATGGGTAGGCGAAGGTAGGGCGCCACTTCATCCCAGACAGGAAGGGGGCACAAGGAGGCATGGATGGAGTTGAATATTCCATTGTGTGTCGCTATGTGCCTCTAGGGCACTAAATTATCTTGAGTGTCCTGCCAATATAAACTTTAACCACAATACCTCAAAACTGCATAATATATGAAGAGTTTTACCTATGATCTATTAAAACATTTAAAGGACTTTTCCAACCCTTGAAAAGAAAACAATAAAAAGCCCAGAAACATATGTAGGACACTGTAAACAAGGTGATAAAGCACAAAAAATACATAAATGTGTAAGTAATGATAAGGTTGGTGTATGTTTCTGTTTTTTCACAGTGGAGAGTTTCAGTAGTTTCTACTTCATGCTAAAAAGCGCATACCCCCAATCCATGCCCCAAGCTCTGCCAACTGCTGTAGATATTCTCTACTTCTGCTCTCTTGGGTCTTGTGTTTCACCTATAATATCTACCCCAGAAAGTGTTTCAAACTACCAATAAAAGGTAAAATAAAATTTTGTTTGTGTTTGCAATGTTGGAAATAGTTTGTGTCTGGTTGTTTCATTTCTCCCCCATGAATAAATACACTTCCAGATATCTGCATTCGTGGAAGATGTGCAACGGTCAGTGGCTTAAGCCTCCTGAATGGCACGTTACATTCACATCAAGTCAGGGGAATAATTAGAAATCCTATTGACAATCAACTAAAACAGCAGCATATTTAGCAATAATTAAAGGTATAAATAGTACGGCTATATATCAGGGGACCTAAATAGTGGTAACATAGGGTAGAAATCCACCAACTACTTTTCCCTAAAAAAAGGAAACAATGTTCTTGTTGTCACGGCGCGCGGCGCCGCAGCTCGCCAAGGCCGTCCCCCTGTGCGCACGGGGTCCGGCACGGGTGCTGCGGCTGTCCGCAGCCGTGGTCCTTCTCCTCCTGCCCTGGAAACCCCGTACTTACCAGTCCCCGCTCCTGTCTCCAGCTCTGACAGCCGCCGCGCGCATAATCCCTTCTTCATTGGTTAATTGACGGCCGCTGGTCCTATATATGGTAGATGCCCCTAGCACTCGCTGCCAGTCTGTTGGTGTGTTTTGGAGCATTTAGAGTGTATAGAATTCAGTCTTGATTTCCCGTGTACCAGTCCGCCTGCTCACGTTTCTGACCTTGCCTGTTTGCCGCCTGCCCTGACCGTCTGCCCGTCTCTGACTATGAACCTCTGCCGCCTGCCCTGACCTTCTGCCTGTCCCCGACTACGCCTCCAGATTACGATTTTGCACCACGCTGTACCCCGGCCACCATCGCATGCAAGTCACGTCAGGGGTAATGACCTGGTAGCCTCACGCCGCAGCAAGTCCATCCCGCTTTGCGGCGGGCTCTGGTGAAAACCGAGGGCTACTTAGACTCTGTTCCCTGGCGTGGCTTAGCTATCATCGCTTGCGTTGGCCCAGCGGATCCACTCCTCCGTTACAGTACAGACTGGCCATGGATTCCGCCAGGGTACCTCTGCCCGATCTCCGGGACGTCACGACGGCCGTCGCCCAGCAGAGCCAGCGTATCGACCAGCTAGCGGCCATGATGCAGAACCTGGCGACCCGTCTGCCTCCACCGGCTACCGCCTCTGCACCTGCATCCATTGCTCCGGCATCCATTGCTCTACCTGCTTTGGCTTCAGGACCCTCTCTGCATCTGCCACTCCCCTCTCGCTACGATGGAGACCCCAAGAAGTGCAGGGGATTCATCAGCCAGTGCTCCATCCACCTCGAGATGATGGGGCGCCAATTCCCTACAGAGCGTGCCAAGGTGGCTTTCATAATCAGCCTCTTGTCTGGAGAAGCCTTGGCTTGGGCTACGCCACTATGGGATCGAGGGGATCCTCTGACAGCTGACCTCCAAACATTCCTCCGGGGGTTCCGCACAGTCTTTGAGGAACCAGGCCTTTACTTTCTTCGGCTGCTGCAGAAACTGCTCCGGCTTCTCAGGACGACACCACAGTCGGTCAGTATTCAGTGCAGTTTAGCACTCTCGCTTCGGAGCTGGACTGGAACAACGATAGGCGTTGGTCGCGACATTTTGGCAAGGCTCTCGGGGCGAATCAAGGACGAGCTCGCCGCTCGGGATCTCCCAGCTCCCTTTGGATGACCTAATCCATTTGGCCACCCGAGTGGATATCGCTTCGCCGAAAGGCAACAAGAGCTCCGCCTACAACGGGAAACCGTGCCGTCCACGCCGTTTCCCCGTTTGGGCCCTCCCACGTTTCCAGCGGTCACCTCTTCCTCCTCCGATGGCCTCTGAAGAGGAACCTATGCAGGTCGAGAGAGCCCACCTGTCCCAGGAGGAACATTCTCAGCGTCGTCTGAAGCGGCTGTGTTTCTATTGTGGCGGTTCTGGCCATTTCATTGGGGACTGTCCGGCGCGCCCGGGAAACTTCCACACCTAGGGCTCGTAGGAGAGGCAACCCTAGGTGTCAGAATGGCCTCTCCCCGTTTGACCATGCCCGTATACATTGGTGCTTCTCCGGACAGCACCTTTCAGGCCACCACCTTTATTGATTCTGGATCAGCAGGAAATTTCATAAGCCACAAACTTGTGACCAGGTTTCGTCTCCCGGTGACTCCGTTGCAGAAACCCATATTTGTGTCTTCGGTCAGTGGCGAATGCCTTAAGGACGCCATCCGTTTCCGTACGGCTCCCCTCTTCCTGCAGATTGGGGCCCTTCACAAGGAAACGTTGCCACTTCTAGTCCTGCCTCGCTCCTCCTCTGAAATCCTTCTGGGCCTCCCTTGGCTGCAGGCCCATACCCCGACCTTGGATTGGAGCACAGGTGAAGTCATGCGTTGGGGTTCCGCGTGTCACTCACGTTGCCTGTCTACACCGCAACTCGCTCCTCAGGTCGCTTCCCTGAAGTCTGCCAAGCCTCCTCCAGGTCTACCTACGCCATACTGGGACTTTGCGGATGTTTTTTCGGAGAGGCAGGCCGAAACGCTCCCTCCTCACCGGCCTTACGACTGTCCCATTGACCTGCAACCTGGCTGTACTCCTCCCAGAGGCCGGGTTTATCCACTCTCCGTCCCGGAGACTAAGGCGATGTCTGAGTACATCAAGGAGAACCTCCGCAAAGGGTTTATCCGTAAGTCCTCGTCTCCGGCAGGAGCCGGCTTCTTCTTCGTGGAGAAAAAAGATGGGTCTCTCCGGCCCTGCATCGACTATCGGGGCTTAAATAAAATCACCATAAAAAATCGCTACCCTCTGCCCTTGATATCGGAACTCTTCGACCGCCTGCGTGGCGCGAAAATATTCTCCAAGCTGGATCTTCGCGGTGCTTATAATTTGATCCGTATTAGAGAAGGCGACGAGTGGAAAACAGCGTTTAATACGCGGGATGGCCACTTCGAGTATCTGGTTATGCCATTCGGTCTCTGCAACGCCCCTGCTGTATTCCAAAACTTCGTCAATGAGATTTTCCAGGACCTACTCTACAGCTGTGTTATTGTCTACTTGGACGATATCCTTATCTTTTCTCCGGATCTCGTAACTCATCGCCACCACGTCCGCCAGGTCGTCAGGTGACTTCGTACGCACCAGCTTGCCCTTTTTAGGGTACATCGTCTCTGATAAGGGCCTCTGGATGGATCCCTCAAAACTCTCCGCAGTGTTACAGTGGCCACAACCGGTGGGCCTTCGGGCCATTCAATGATTCCTGGGATTTGCCAATTATTATAGACAATTTATCCCACATTTCTCTACGCTTGTGGCTCCTCTGGTGGCTCTAACCAGGAAGAACGGCAATCCCAAGTCCTGGCACCCGGAAGCTCAAGAAGCCTTCAGCCGTCTCAAATCTGCGTTCGCGTCTGCTCCGGTTCTGTCTCGTCGGGACCCGAACCACCCCTTCATTCTGGAAGTGGATGCCTCCTCAGTGGGTGTCGGTGCTGTCCTCCTGCAGAGATCCTCCTCGGGTAACTGCATACGTGTGGATTCTTCTCCAAAACTTTCTCTCCGGCCGAGAAGAATTATACCATAGGGGATCGCGAATTACTGGCCATAAAGCTGGCTCTAGAAGAGTGGCGTCACCTGCTGGAGGGGGCTCGTCACCCTATTGATATCTTCACCGACCATAAAAACCTCCTATATCTTCAGTCGGCTCAACGCCTGAATCCCCGGCAAGCTAGATGGTCGCTTTTCTTCGCCCGTTTTGACTTCCTGCTACACTTTCGGCCAGCCGGGAAGAACGTCAAAGCCGACGCCCTATCTCGTGCCTCTGATACGGTGGGTCTTGACTCTCCTCCACAGCACATTGTCCCTCCTGAACGCCTCGTCTCGGCTGCCCCCGTGGATCTTCAACGTTTGCCCCCCGGGAAGACGTATGTGCGCCCTGCTTTGCGGCCTAGAATCCTGAAGTGGGGACATTCTTCCCGAACAGCTGGGCATCCAGGAATCCATAAGTCCCTTCAGCTGGTCTCCCGCTACTACTGGTGGCCCACTCTTGCTCAAGACGTCAGGGACTTTGTGCTGGCCTGCTCCTCCTGTGCCCGAAATAAGGTTCCTCGCCTCAAGCCCGCGGGCCTTCTTCAGCCTCTTCCTGTGCCGGAAAAACCCTGGACCCATGTCGCCATGGACTTTGTCACAGATCTTCCACCTTCATCTGGAAACACGGTCATATGGGTGGTGACCGATCGTTTCTGGAAAATGGCTCACTTTATCCCACTGCCTGGGTTACCCTCTGCCCCCCAGCTGGCCCAACATTTTTTCCATCATATTTTCCGCTTGCACGGTCTCCCGTTGCATATTGTCTCTGACAGGGGAGTCCAGTTTATCGCTAAATTTTGGCGGGCCCTGTGCTGTCAGTTGCAGATTCAGTTGGATTTTTCATCTGCATACCACCCCCAAACTAATGGGCAGGTAGAACGGGTTAACCAGGTGTTGGGTACCTACTTGCGGCACTTTGTGTCCACTCGTCAGGATAATTGGTCCGATCTTCTCTCCTGGGCAGAGTTTTCTTATAACTCTTTAGAGTCAGAATCCGCTGGGGCCTCCCCCTTTTTGTTGTCTTTGGGTTACATCCCCGCCTACCTCTCCCTCTAGCTACCTCGTCTCTTGTCCCTGCCGTGGATGCCCAAGTAAAGGACATCAAGGCTCTCTGGCAACTCACACGACAGGCCCTGTTACGAGCTTCTGCCTGCACCAAGCGTCAGGCTGACAGGTACCGTAGGGCCCCGCCCCTATTTGAGCCAGGCGATAGGGTTTGGTCATCCGCAAAGTACGTCCGTTTTAAGGTGCCCAGTTACAAGTTGGGCCATAAATACCTGGGTCCTTTTGTGGTGCTCCAGCGTCTGAACCCCGTCTCCTATAAGCTTCGCCTGCCCCCGACTCTACGTATCCCGAACGCGTTTCACGTGTCCCTCCTCAAGCCTGTGGTGCTGAACCGCTTCTCCCGCAGACCTGTCTCGCCTTCTCCTGTTGCTAGCACAGATAACATCTTTGAGGTCAAGGAGGTGCTGGCGGAGAAGACAGTGAGGGGGAAGCGGTTCTACCCTATCGGTTGGAAGGACTTCGGTCCGGAGGAGCGTTCATGGGAACCTGAGACCAATCTGTCCCCTGATCTCCTCGCTAAATTTCAAAGGAAGAGGGGGAGAGCTAAGGGGGGGAGGAGTACTGTCACGGCGCGCGGCGCCGCAGCTCGCCGCGGCTGCCCCCCTGTGCGCACGGGGTCCGGCATGGGTGCTGCGGCTGTCCGCAGCCGTGGTCTGTCTCCTCCTGCCCGGGAAACCCCGTACTTACCAGTCCCCGCTCCTGTCTCCAGCTCTGACAGCCGCCGCGCGCATAATCCCGGCTGGTCCGGATTTAAAGGGCCAGCGCGCCTTTAATTGGTTAATTGACGGCCGCTGGTCCTATATATGGTAGACGCCCCTAGCACTCGCTGCCAGTCTGTTGGTGTGTTTTGGAGCATTTAGAGTGTATAGAGTTCAGTCTTGATTTCCCGTGTACCAGTCCGCCTGCTCACGTTTCTGACCTTGCCTGTTTGCCGCCTGCCCTGACCGTCTTCCCGTCTCTGACTACGATCCTCTGCCGCCTGCCCTGACCTTCTGCCTGTCCCCGACTACGCCTCCGGATTACAATTTTGCACCACGCTGTACCCCGGCCGCCATCGCAAGCAAGTCACGTCAGGGGTAACGACCTGGTAGCCTCACGCCGCAGCAAGTCCATCCCGCTTTGCGGCGGGCTCTGGTGAAAACCAGGGGCTACTTAGACTCCGTTCCCTGGCGTGGCTTAGCTATCATCGCTTGCGTTGGCCCAGCGGATCCACTCCTCTGTTACACTTGTACCTGAGTGTGTCCCTTCAACCTCTAGGCCTCATAGCAGTTGTTATGGCTGCTATGGCTATAGTTACGCCCTTGTATCAGGTGATGACATGCCTTTCATTTAGGAAAGTGGAATCATGAAGCATGACCATGTGACCCATGTAAGATTTAATTTGCATAGTGTTTTGGCAGCCCATTTGTGGTATCCAGTGCGGTTCCGTAAAAATTTATCCTGTCAGATGCTGCAGCAGGCTTAGATGGGGCCATAGAACTGTATTGGGCCAAACACAATCCTATTTGGATAACATTCGCCCTATTTAATGAACTATGGAGTTTCTGCATCAGCAGACCATGCTTATGAGTTCAATGAAGAAAAGGTATACATTTACAAAATAAAGCAAACATAATCCGATTAGGACTACATTTGCCCTATTGAAATCTATGGCCCCACAGCGGAAACCATCTGGACACAGTAAAAGTTTATCCTGAAATATGCCCTTTTTAGCAAAATGCCATATCATAGCTTCAAGAAAAAAAAACAGTGCTACAGCAATTATGTGGCTGCCAACAGCAAACATAGAGATGAAACAAAGATAAACTTGACATGATATTAAAGCACAGAGGCTGCCATATATGAATTTTTTCAGGCCGAAAACTGGCACAGCCCCGTTCGCTCTACTTTTAATCAAGCACACTACAGTATTAGGCGCATTACAAAGTGCCCGCGGCACTTTGTGAAGCGCCTGATATCGGGGCAAATCTTGTCGCATACCTGCTGGAGCAGGTAAACCACTTTAAAAGTGGTTTACCTGAGCCAGAATTGTCGCTTTGTAACTAGAAAGCGCTAAATCTATGACCCGCAGTAGAACAGGTTCATAGATTTAGACCCATTCTACACTACAAATAGGAACAAAAAATGGCACCTGGGGCCAAAATTCATACATGTTGCCCAGACTGTTCTCTCTACTTTTTCAACATTGTCCAATGGCTTTGTTAACACAGAAAGCCATGATATCATTGTCAAGTTAAACTTTGCTACGTAACGCCGCTTTTGTTAGTGAAAGTGCGTTACAAGATTACTTATTTTCTTTAAACTTAGGATCTGTGGAAAATAAAACAAAGGTTTTAAAAAACACTTAGTATTGTAACATTTTAATAATATTTTTTCAAAAAACTTCTATTGCTACAGTTCAAGCTTCAACAATGATTTTTTCATTAAAAGTATCAATCTAATACTTTATTGTCTATAATATCATACATTTTATGCGCTATATAATTATTGCAAGTATAGAAGAATGCTTCTGCAATAAAAATGTCACATATTTTATATAGAAATATGTCTATTCAATAAAATCCCGTAGAGCGACTTAGAAAAAACAGGCACCATTAATTCATTATACTTTTAAACTCGTAATGTAGATTATGACAGTTTCACACAATTATATAAGTGCTAATGGATTTGTCAGTTCTCAGAGTGCCCTTTTTCCTCAAAATATATATTTTGTGATCAAAATCACATCACAGTGATATTGTTCTGAAGGGCAATAGTTCATTTGACAATATTATGAAATATGTGGAGAAAAATCCTAGAAAATCCCTATTGGACTAACACAGAGTCATGCAAATAAAATAAGGGAAAATAGTAGTGCTGCAATTGGTAAAGTTTGACCTGACATGAATTTTGCTGGCAATTGTGGGAAAATCATGCAACCAACCTCAAGTTGAATGACACACTTCCTTGTTCCTGTCTGGAAAAGGTTAATGATTTCCCATAACTGATGTCAAAATACGAGTGCAGCAGTAATTTTAGTCCAATTTAGGCATGGGCTTTGACTTGTACATTCTAGATCTCTTCTTTCTGTGGGCATTCTTTGGTGGATTTCCAGTTATATTTGTGTCAATGGCATACAAAGTAAGTCCACTTTTAGCCAAGCTTCAATTTTCAGACAGATAGTCACACATTATCCTTCTGCTCCATTTGGTTCGGTGAATCATTAATAATGGATTTTATGATTGTGAGCAGCCCAAGCCCTGTTGCAAACCACCCTCGAACTACAGTTTTCCCATCTTCAGGCCTTACAGTTGGCAGCTGGTTTCTCTTGAGAAAGACGTCCTCTGGTACTGTTAGGACTCAATTACCTGGCCAGATTCCAGCATGCAGGGAGCAACACTCTGCAGCTGTGGATTCTCCAGGTTTGCGACCACACCCAGAGAGACACTCTGTTAGAGATTCCTGAAGTGACAGCCATCCTGCCACTCTGGACAGTGGACAGTGGGAATGTGTCACACAGGCCAATGGGAGTGTCAGGAGCCAGCATCAATCAATGACAGGGGTGGTGTCCAGGCACGCTATTTAAACCTCCTGAAATCTTACTGCTGCGTCTGTGATATTTTCTGTCTTGCACGCTTATCACCAGCGTTGCTTACTTCCGTTATTTTCTGTACCTGACCTTTGCCTGTTTTCCTAACCTCAGCTTGTTATCTGATTGTGTACCTTGCTTCTAACCCTTGGTGTGTTTACTGGTGTCTCCTTTTGTCTTCTGTTTAGTGTCCTGACATATCCGTTTAGGGCAGCATGTCAAGTAGGCAGGGACTGTGTACATTGTTTTAGACATTCTGGTGCCTCCAATTTATTTGTTAACAAATTTTAGTTTTTCTTCGGGATGGCAAAGGATTTCTCCTAACATCTCCATCTATATCTACCTACTGTTTTTTGACGTTTACAGTGGGAAGATATACCTATAGGTCATTTAATAAAACTTTAGAATTCTTAGAGACTTCTTCCACTAGACTGTTCTGCTCCAGGACAACATTTGTAAAGATTGCTTGGCTTAGGCAAGTAGGTAGATTCAAATCTTTTTCATTCATAGATGATTCCCTGGGGAATTCAATTATTGATACAGTATCATATGATGGCATTTCAAAACCCATTCCATATTTAAAGGCATCTATAGGCTTCTTTCTGTCAGAGAGAATTCTTTGAATCTAGGCATTCTGGTAATATGCATTTTAAAAGTAAAGAGCAAACCAAGACCAGCTAAACACAGGTTTTTAGTGTGTACGTTTGAGAAACTGAATAAAATAGCATATAAAAATATTGCAGTTTTTTAAGCCATTTTTGAGTCAAACATAGGACTGGATACAAAAGAGACAAGTAAAAAGTTTTCCTTTGTACTTTCCCAAAAAAGTGGATCCAGTGAAGATTATGTTCCCATGAAGATGAAAAGGGGTGTTTGTCATAATTTCCTTCTTACATATCTTGCAGATTCATGTGGAAAAATTGGTTCTGTAGTTTGCTTTTTGTGTCAAGTGAATAATGTCCTATCAAAAATGTAACTAATAACCACAGAAAATAAATTTACATGGGAGTATCAAAACTATTTATCACAGAAAGAAACGTTCCCCCATTAATATTCTTAATAAAAATAAGTTGCTAAATAGCAACCATATAAACATATACAAATAATGAATCTGTGCATAAACTTACCGCAGATCCTAGAGGGGTGTTCAGGGATATTTCAAACACCATTATGGTTGAGCCTCTCGTATTCCATCTAGAGTAGAGCAAAGTTGGGCCCTGTAAAAGAACCTAAGCTTACTCTAATAGTTCCTAATGTCTAGTCATTTGCGGTGTAACAACCCTGAGTCAATAGCCCTAGAATCTACCTAGAAGGATATACAAATCTCAGAAAATATATACAAGTCCCAAATGTGTTTCGTCTGGAGTATACCAGACTCCACATTAAAGGATATTAAAGGAGCACAAGAAGGACCAAAGAATAAATAAAGCATAAATAAATAAAGTTAATAATAAAAAAGTGAATAAAGTTAACAAAGTTTAAGGAGAAAGCATATGGCTTCTCTCTAGGTATGGTTACCCCTTCTTTATATATATATATATATATATATATATATATATATATATTATATATATATATATATATATAATATATATATATATATATATATATATATATTATACATATATATAATCAGCAAACTGTTCAGACTGTAAGGGCGCGTTCCCACTGCACAGGACAAATACCGGCCGGTTTGTCCTGTTTTGCGGCCGTCCCCCCTTCACATTGAGATGCACAGATTCTGGAAACCGGACGGAAGATTGTGCTATCACAATGTTTTGCGGGCGGACCGCGGGCGGCAAAACCGCCGGACGGAAAACCCGTGCAGTGGGGACTGCTGCACGGGTTTTCCATAGAGCACCATTGTGCTCATTTTTGTCCGGTTTTTCAGGCGGTCTGAAAAACCGCAAACCAGCTGAAAAACCGGCCAAAAACCTGTGCCGTGGGGACATACCCTAAAAGTTACCCAATATCCACAACGGATTATTATGCTCTTTTCTTTTTTCTGTGCCAAAATTTATTTCTCTTGAAAACAAACACTTCATACAATTATTCCATCAGAAAATAGTAAAATAGTGGTATACTTATGCCAAATTGCATTGCATCTTTCAGATCCAGTCTCTTAGATCCCAAATCGAGTAGTGAGGAGACGCCCGGATACCAGATGCAATGCAGTTTGGTACTTCCAACAAAGTGGTGGGTTCCAAGAAAGAGAGGTGCTTACCTTAAAATTCCTATTCATTTTGAATCTATTCAAGACTTTGGCTAAGATGCATGGATAAAGAGTCTAAAGTTTAACCCAAGAAACAGTATTGGTATCACAGGATGTGGACTGTGTTTGTATTAGCAGTTTTGCTTTTAAAATAGACATAACAAAATTGAATTTTTATTAAATAATTTAGCTGGAATCTGTTGCCACATTTTTACAACATCCAACAGAGGAAAAATAAATGGGGCCTGCTTAATCTCAGGGCAAATTATAGAGAATACAGTCATTTTATGGGAAAATATCTATACTATATTGCTGCACGAATGTGGTGCTGGAGAAGACGTCTACCAATACTATGTTGAACTGGGATTACCAAAAAAGATCTTAATCTTTAAACCCAAAATTGTTACTGGAAGGTATAAGCACTGATCTATTTTGGTCATGTGATGAGGGTGACTGCACTAGACAAGGAGATGCTAGTTGAGATGGTTAATGATAATAGGAAGTGGGACATGAAAGGCCTGTTGGTTGGATATCATTAAAGGGGATGTATCGCTTCATCAGTTCGGCTGTTTTCTTGAAGCTTGATTCTCTCATTTCCTGAAATCCAGGGGCGTTTCTTCCCCTCCCAGCTGGGTGTTTCTTAACTGAAGGGGGATGACATCATCCCCCCTTCACTGTTCATGCTCGCTCCCGAGTCAGTGTGCTCTTCCCCCTCCCCTCTCTGTCTGAGTCCACATGTCACTGTGTCCTCTCCCTATGCAGTCTTATTTTGTAAGAGCTGTTTACATACCACATGCCTGCATTCAGTCTAGACAGCCTTCTATGAACTCAGAGCACTGATCTCTTCTCCTCTCACAGCTGGAGGTTTGTTACAGTTGAATCCAGTCTTCTACGAACTCATCCAGAGCAGCACAGATCTCCCTGCTATGTTTACACGCATTTAGGCACCTAGGCACAATTCTGCTGTTTTCTGATTGTAGAAACAGCTGCATTGTTAGTGTGTTTCTTCTTGCTGTGCAGAGTGAAATGCTGCCGGCCCCTTATTTTGAGTGAGAGAGGCAGCCTAATGCTCCGTCTATGTTTACACTTAGGCACCTAGGCACAATTCTGCTGTTTTCTCATTGTAGAAACAGCTGCATTGTTAGTGTGTTTCTTCTTGCTGTGCAGAGTGAAATGCTGCCGGCCCCTTATTTTGAGCGAGAGAGGCGGCCTAATGCTCAATCTATGTTTACACTTAGGCACTGAGGCACAATTCTGCTGTTTTCTAATTATAGAAACAGCTGCAGTGTTAGTGTGTTTCTTCTGACTGTGTAGAGTGAAATGCTCCCGGCCCCTTATTCTGAGTGAGAGAGGCAGGAATGCACGCTCCCATGAATACGACCGGGGGAGAGGAGGGAGACAAAATGTAAATTAGTAGAGCCGTCAGCCAATTACATGAAAGGATGAAAGGAGGGGAATCCGACCCGACCGGCACTGGGAAATTGTGTTTACAAAAGATATGGGATTCTATGAAAACTAGACAGCTTTGCTAATGACATCCAATTGCAAAGTTGCTTGTTTTCACTGTCCCCTTATTCTGAAGGCCATTTTATGAAATGATACAACCCCTTTAATAATGACACAAGAATGAACATCAAGGTATTCAATTAAGAGGCAGTGGGAAACAGAAAAGCATGGTGAGAACAGGTCCACTGAGTATCCAAGGGTCTGACATGACTGTTGGGACAGAAGAAGAAGAAGTACCAATGTACCATATGATGCCACACAGAGTGCTGTGCCTTAGAGGATCTGTGTGTTGCCACACTGTCTCGATTTTTGCCTTGTAGAACTAGTGCATTGTGTGGTTCTACATTGTTATATAAAGTGGATAAACACCAACAAAACTGAAACAAAGATAAAATCAAAATACTAAAAATAAAAAAAGATTCAATGAACATTTCATTATTTGATGTTAATTCATGCTGAGAAGAAATGCTTAGATTAAAGTTTATTAATCTGATCAGTGAATTTAGTTCAATGAGATACATGTTCTATTTAACAGATGATTTTAATTTGTATTTTTAATTAAGTTCTACCTATCTTTTGTCTCACTTTTGTTAACATAATGCGATCTAAACAATTGTTTTGACTTTATCCTGCTGAGCTAAATTAATTTCAAAACAACTAGTAAGTCACTGTGTTCTTAATTCTTCTTATCTATGAAAACATATGACGAACTCAAAAGGTACAAATATACTGTACCATCTGCAACTTAGAAAATGTAAATTGGAGAAAAATTCTAGATTTGTGTTATATTGGTATTGTTTTTATTCAGCCACCTTATTTTTCATGTACATAAGAAAATGCATGCTACTTCAGGGTGAGACAAAGATCAATGCTGAATGAATTACTTGCCACTGGTCAGACTCGCTTTAATAAGAAAAGAATTGATCCATTAAGCTAAACCTAATTCTTGACCGAAAATGGTCTGAAATTCTCTCTTTATATTCCTTGCTTTATAAAGACTTATAATATGTAGAAGAAACAAGCCCATGCCGAGCCTAATAAAATTAAAAGTGTTGCAGTTTAACTCACCAAAATCCATCAAGCTTTTAATTCTTGTGATTAATATCAAGCAGGTCATGCATGTAACATTTTATTGATGGGTTTATTCACTATTTTATAGGCTTATGAGGTACACAATTGATCGGTTATGTCAACAATGCAGAAAATTGCAATATATATCATCAGGTAACACACATATAGATTTAAACTTACAGTACAGTATATCAACTGTATCAATGATTGTAGAGGAAAAGATATAAGGAGTGTTTGACTCTTAAATCTTCACATGCAACATATTTGGTTTAAAAATAATGTACAGTATACCACAAGGTATTCACTTAGTATTTAGGATATTTTACTGATATTGTTCCACTTTGATGCTTACTGCAAAAGAAACAGATGGTTATTATAAAAACCAGTGAAGCCAAATAAACAATATCACCTGCTGCATCTGGAAAGGGGTAGCATGAAACAGTGGTGTATATAAAAATACCAACTCCATCATATAAACTTGTAGATGGCCTAGTAAAAGAAATTGTTGAGCACACCGGTAGAACTGGGAGTAATGCATCTATGAGGTTTAGATCAAGCTCCGTAGAGTCACTGGAAAGTGAATAACTAAGGATCTTTATGCGTCTTATAACGATGCATAATTGGGGTTAGCAGGGTAAAACCTTTTTTGAACATCATTCATTGAGACTCCACTTTCTCAGAAGGAGCTGATTCATCAAATATTGATTACCCTTACTCAAGATTGATCTATGACCAAGATCTAGGCTGGGTTTTATGGTTTGTGACAGGGCACATCAGTTGTCCATACTTATGTGGCATTACAGAAGTCTTGATGCACAGAATTTGGTACCACCATGGACTTAATTGTATAGTAAACATGTCAAACTCAATGCCTGCTGGGCAAATTTAGCCCACCATGCTCTTTTATATGGTTTGGAGTGCTTATACACAGCATGCAGGGATAGACAAAGTTTGGATGCTGAAGGACTAGCTATCTACATTTCTTGGAGGATCTAGCCAGCGCTTGGTATAGGCAAGCAAATGGTGTGGGCACCATATTGGATTCTGAGTTCTAATACATCTACAGAATGTTTTTGACACCTAGTGAGCTCCCAATTTAATATAATTTATTCATGCACCAAATACTTTATCATTCATTAATAGCAATGACATCATAAATCATGAGAACAGGGAATCTTTGATTTTCACTGGAGTTAACTTTTAATTCCACATAGCTTTCCTGGCTGTTGTGTATCAGTATTATTAACTATTTATTATACTGTATATAACAATTTACAAATGTTTTTGTCAGGTTGTTTTTTTCAGCAATTAATAGGTGTGGCACAGCAACGCAGGCACTTAGCCATCTTCCAAGATAGGAAGCTCAGTGCTATAGAGCTGGAAGGGACTGGCTATTATACACCCTTAAAGGACATCCTGGCCTTTTATTGTCCAGGTAGTGCACAATAACCTCTCTTCTCGGACACTCTGAACTATTTTATCAAAAACCCAAAAAAGATGCATACACCATTGAAAGCCTGCTGGGACACTTCCATTTGTTACATATGGTGTCCTATCTTACAATATGTTAAGGAGTAATTACATTTAAACAGTCTTACAGTTACAAATGGACCTTTGAGGGCAAACATAATGCTAATGTGGCCCTGGGTGTAAATAAATTTGACACTCCTGTTATAGCAGCTTTATTAAAACCTTGTAAACTATGACTAGGTTACCATATATAAGGATTTGTAATGTGATTTTTGTATGTGAGCATTGTGTGAACACTGCATGGTGGATTTTTGGTATCACATGACTGCTACTTTATTGTATATTGAAAGTGTTAGCTAAAATACGGCATTATAATTTGGAAAACAAACTAGAAAAAAAATGCGTACTTTTATTACATTTGTAGCTTATAGATAAAGTTTATCAGGACTATTCTAGAGATAATTATAGTTTTCAATTTCTTGCATTCTTATAATGTCTGAAACCTCAACATTCATTTAGCGTAGGCTTCTATTAGTTTTGATTTTTATTACCCCCTATTCTCTCCAACTGTTACCATAGGCTTAAAAAAGGTTTTGTCACTTGCATAGGTTTTTTGCATGCCATCCATTTACCAAAACAAAAATGCAGCAGAGTCTTTGCTTTAAGCTTAGACATCCAATAATCTATGTTTACATGCATCTCAAAAAATCACTGTCTACAGCCATTAGATTTGACGGTAATTTACCAGGACACTTTGTCCACGCATTAAAAAAGTAGTTAAGGCTAGATAAAATTTAGCAAAAGTGATAGTTATATACGTAGATCAGTAATGGTCAGATTGGGGTTCTTGGGGTCTTCCCTAGAGCTAGTGTTCATGACTGTATATACTGCACATGCCTCTTGCGCTTTGCCTCCGACTTTCCTCCTCCCTTTCTCTGCCTTTCCCCTTAAAAACAATCCTAGCCCTGTCATGCCAATGGGTCCAACCTGACTAGGAGTTTCTCCTATTCCCATGTGGGTAAATCTAACTCTGGGACCATTCCAAACTGCTTCCTAGATGTTTTACATAATGTAACCTAGAGAGATCGCAATTTACTGTAATTTATTCATCTACCATATATTTTATCGTTCAGCTCACCCACCTTTGGATTGCATCTTGCTGGATGCATAAAATGTTTTCCATATGAACCTAGAAACCTTGCTTTTCTGTTTCTTTTTGTATTTTTTCAGATAAATTTATGCAATTGCTGGAGGGCTAGGTGCATTTAACAAACTGATGGTTCTATGACTAGTAAGATAATATTCCTTTAAAATAAAAAGTGCGGCTTAGCAAGTCATAGTGTTGAAGAAAATTATACACTTCACATTTTCTGATTAACTTATGTAACTTGAATTAGTTTTGGGTTTTAGCAGTTCAAATAACAAAATGGTATTATATTGCAGCCTACTTCAATGAAAATTTCTTTTAAATAGAAGTAATTTTTGAAAGGTTGAACTCATTAAAATATCATTTAATGATTATCCACAGGAAAAGAAATCTAAGCACTGTAGGAATAATACTAGCCATTATCACTAACCCAATAATATATTAAAATAATAATATTCACATGCAACTTATATATTGAGTTGGATTAAGGGTGAATTTGTCCCAGTTATAACAAATATCTTTTTTATTTTCACTGCAAAATATCTACATGAATTATGGTTCTGATTATTTTATTCATTTAAAGAGCAAGTACAATTTCCCATTGGGTATTAAAAGTTATTTATATCATTTACTATTATCTGCCTATTACTTCAATAACATCAGACTACTAAAATTATACATGAGTAAGGGCTTGTTATCTCTAGCAATATATATAGAAGTAGAAGCGTTAAGTTTAAAACAAAAATTGTGATGATTTTAGATTTGTGGATTTCCTCAGATTTGGGTAGGGTATTTTTATTGTTTCATATTAATTGCAGTTAATTGTATTATTTAGACTTAATCAATTAGACTTTCAACACATACCACTGCCCAAAGCTGTGGGGCATAATCTGAACCAACTGTTTGTTAATTTCACAAATTTGGCACAGTTCACACTAGACAGTTTTCATTCGGTTTTTTTTAGACAATGTTAGAGCCTTTAGGTAAAGAACTAATCTGTACACTTCACATCTGCATGAAAGGTTCAGTTTTGAACCTCTGTAGAAAACTCTACCATGCATGATAAAAAAAATACCACCGCATGCTACACTATTTTTCCAGTTTAATAACAGACACCACAATGGAAACCCAATTGACTACCCATTGCAGTTAATAAGGTCTCTTCTGCATTGTTGGGTTTGTTTCCACCTCTGCAATGAAGGTTCTAAACCTCTGACATATACGTGAATCAGGCCTTAGGCTGGATCCACACGTGCAGTTTTTGATGCAGTATTTTGAGCCAAACAAAAAAGAGGATGCAAAAAAAGAGAAGCACAGGACTCAGCCATATGATAGAAGCTTCACAGCAGCCAACATAGTCCCCTGCAGTTCTATATTAGAAGGTCACAGGGACTCCATGCACTGCCTTATGGTTCTCTGTGTGCTACTGTATTATAGGGATTTTATACCTCAGAAGTATTTAAAAAAAATGTACGGGTACCCGACTAAGTTGCTGTGTCTCAATGAGTGCTATGATTTTACTCTATTTGCAGGGCGTTCTTTGGGCTTATTGCAGCACAATTACATGCCAAAATATTCCCCGCAAATACGCCATGTTGGTTGAAAGGGCAACAGGGACCTCTGAGCCTAAAACAAACCATTCCAACGAGTTGGATTCTCTTGCCTATCTTCATCAAGTGGGGATCTAGCTGTATGTTGTACCTTAAGGAGAACAAGATACTGAACAAAGGTTTGTCTTTTTGTCCTGAATACAGAACCAATCACTTACGACTAGATAAAGATATGTAAGAATTCTTTACAGCCATTAGTTTTACTAATTGATGTTTATACTGTAAATAATTATTGAAATAATTACTTGATCCCTTGCTGATAAAGATTTAATACTGGGTGGCAAAACCCTTGTTGGCAAGCACAGCAGTCAGATGTTTTTCGTAGTTGATGATGAGGTTTGCGCACATGTTAGAAGGAATTTTGGTCCACTCCTCTTTGCAGATCATCTCTAAATCATTAAGATTTTGAGTCTGTTGCTTGTAAACTCTTAGATTCAACTCACTCCATAAGTTTTCTATGGGATTAAGGTCTGGAGACTGGCTAGGCCATTCCATAACCTTAATGTGCTTCTTTTTGAGCCACTCCTTTTTTGCCTTGGCTGTATGTTTTGGGTCATTGTCTTGCTGGAAGACCCAGCCACAACCCATTTTTAATGTCCTGGTAGAGGGAAAGAGGTACATTGCTCCATCCATTCTCCCACTGATGCAGTGAAGTAGTCCTGTGTCCTTAGCAGAGAAAACACATGGAAATCTCCAAAGAAGCATTTTATGCTATCTACAATATATGAAAAAACTTTGAGATTCTTGGTCCGCATGTTTGTGGCCAAAAAATGCTCAAGCCACCCCCGGCTTACAACGGGATCTCAGTTGGGTGGTCCTACTCTATATTATCTCTCACCTGGGTCAACTTCAGACCTCTCACTGTGCCAAACGGCCTCCAAAATGCAGAGAGAAAAATAAAAAAAAGCACCAACCTTTCAAAGCCTAGTGCATTGATATAACAGCCTGTGGAGGTGGGCGGGTGCAGGAAACCAAAATGGAAGTATCTACTTCTCCTTATGTAGTTTAAAAACTTTTAAAACTATATACTGCTTTTAAACTATATAAGGAGAAGTAGATACCTCCATTTTGGTTTCCTGCACCCGCCCACCTCCACAGGCTGTTATATCAATGCACTAGGCTTTGAAAGGTTGGTGCTTTTTTATTTTTCTCTCTGCATTTTGGAGGCTTTTTTGGCACAGTGAGAGGCCCTGAAGTTGACCCAGGTGAGAGATAATATAGCGTAGGACCACCCAACTGAGATCCCGTTGTAAGCCGGGGGTGGCTTAAGCATTTTTTGGCCAAAAACATGCGGACCAAGAATCTCAAAGTTTTTTCTTAGCAGAGAAACACCCCCAAAACATAATGTTTCCAGCTCCATGCTTGACAGTGGGGATGGTGTTCTTTGGGTAATAGGCAGCATTTCTCTTCCTCCAAACACGGCGAGTTGAGTTAATGCCAAAGAGCTCAATTTTTTTCTCATCTGACTACATCACCTTCTCCCAATCACTCACAGAATCATCCAGGTGTTCATTGGCAAACTTTAGACGGGCCTGCACATGTGCCATCTTGAGCGGGGGGATCTTGCAAGCTGTCTGTAAGGCAGGTAACGAGATGATTAGGATCGTCTAACTGGTCTGTAGGAGCCAGAACTCTTAATGGTTGATAAGGGATCAAATACTTATTTCTCTCAGCAAAATGCAAATAAATTTATATAATTTATACAATGTGATTTTCTGGATTTTATTTTGGATATTCTATCTCTCAATGTCAAAATTAACCTACCCTTAAAATTATAGACTGTACATGTCTTTGTCAGTGGGCAAACTTACACAATCAGCAGGGTATCAAATAATTATTTCATCCACTATATATTTTGTCAATAACATCAGCTCTTTTTCAGGAAAGAACAAATCATGCCATTGTGGAAGAATTTTTTAATACATATTATCATATATAGGTCAGATAGAGAGGGATACATAAAAATAGATTGGGCACCTTAACACTTTGTGATGTATACAGAGTGATTGTTACCATGTTCTGGCATAGTAATATATATATCCAATCATGAATACATGGTCAGCAGCAGGAACACAATTGTGATACATTATAAATCTCCTACGCCTCAATGTTAACGACTGGTAGGTGTCATTTATACAAATGATGTCTCCTTCTGTGGCAGAAGGGCCTTTAGGCCCTCTCAAAGGTCAGTGTCACCTGCTACTCTTGCACCACCTATAGCTATGCCCTTGTCCGGTACTGACAGAATCAGAAATACTGTAAGTCCAGTCCTGGAATATAAAGCCATTAGATGTTGTGATCAAAAGCAAACACAATATATAAGGTGTTTATCACAAGGAATGGACAGGAAATAATGCTTTTTAATATAAAGTATTTCAGAACATTATAGATGCAATAAAAGAAAAAAGTGTAATCAACAAAACTTAATACAAATCTATGCAAAAAGAAATCAATTACTTTAATATTTTTTAAATATAGAATAATAGATATATGTTACTACCACAATCCTAACGCCCAGAAAAAAAGGATAATACATTGTTTAAACTACATTGAATATGGCATAAAAAAACCACAAAAACAATAAACATATGTACCCAAAACTTTACCTAAACAACTATGACCTGTCCTGCACCAAAGCAATCATACAGCTTTGTGGATGGAAAAATAAAAAAGCTGTGATTCTCCGAATCTGGCAAAACAAAAATTATTTTTCTGCAAAACATGCGCTAATTTCAGTACTAAAATATGAATTTACTATATTTATACTACAGGGCTCATGGCTAGAGATGGGCGAATTGATTCTAACGAAGTGGAATTCATTTAGAATTTCAGAAAAACTTTGATTCTGAACCAAGTCGAAGTTTGAGGTGATTCGCGTGAATGAAGCGTGTTTTTAATTGATAAAATGGCTGCGAGCACATGGCGCTACATGGGGCAAAGAAGTCTGGGAGGAAGATAGGCGTAGCCTACAGGACTAGTGTTGAGCGATTATTATCGACAAAGTTGAAATTGGCACAGTTTTTATGTTGATCGAAATTTTTAGATCATGCGATAATTTAGGTTAAAATCTGTGCATCATCTATTAAGATCGCGCCATTTTCGGCGCTTCCTGTCATTTTGGCGGCCAGCAAATCAGCTTACAGGAATAGAGCAGGGTGAGATGTGTGTGCGACGTCATGACTGGGATGTGTATGGTTGCGATTGGCTGGAAAAAATCACATGACCTCATTTTACATAGAACAGCGTTTCCTGTTCAGCCTCAGTGTCTCTCAGCGTCTCAGAGCAGAAGGACGTGCGCTCTGCTTGTGTCCAAACAGCTCAGCAAAATTATTCTATTTCTTCACAGAGAAACCTCTACTATTAGCTGTGATCCTTACAATTTAGTTAGATTAGAGATTGGAAGTTTTTATGTAGTTAGGTAGATAATATTAAAGGAGCATCTACCGCTGTAAAGTCACGAGTAGCGGGGTGGGGGGCCCCCGCGGGCGAACACAGACAAGCTCTATAAAAAACACTGGATAAAGTTCACCAAGGGCTTAGTGTAGACATTTCACTGCAATAGCTTTATTATTAACAGTTTTCTATTGAAATATTTCCTGGATATTGGACAGCCAGAACTTATAGGATACACATCTTTTCTAGTAACTGCAGGTCTCTTTGTTAGGTGCAAAACTCCACTTTTATTATCAGTATACATTTCAGATAGGTGTTAATTTTCAATTTTGCCCATTCCACCTTTGTTGATATATCCACCTTGCACTTAAATTTGAATCCAGCAATTTTATAGTCACCACAGGTGAATTGAAAGGTGCCAAAAATACCTTGTATCATACGAATACATAACAGATACGTGTTTTTTTGACTTTGGCACACTACAGCTTTGTTCACTGAGAGCAGCTTGCACTTAAATTTGAATCCAGCAATTTTTAGTCCCAACACAGGTGGAATTGAAAAGGTGGCAAAAAATCTTGTATTATACGAATACATAACAGAACGTGTTTTTTTACTTTGGCGCACTACAGCATTTTCTTGAGGCAGCTTTGCACTTAAATTTGAATCCAGCAATTTTATAGTCACCACAGGTGAATGAAAGGTGCCGAAAAACAATCTTGTTTATAACGAATACATAACATGAAGTTTTTTTGACTTTTGGCGCACTAGCAGCTTTGTTTCATCTGAGGCAGCTTGCACTTAAATCTGAACCAGCAATTTTTATAGACACCACAGTGAATTGAAAGGTGCCGAAAAATATCTGTATTATACAATACAAAAACATGATACGTACGTGTTTTTTTTGACTTTGGCACACTACTGCTTTTTCATTGAGGGCAGGCTTCACTTAAATCTGAATCCAGCAATTTTATAGTCACCACAGGTGAATTGAAAGGTGGCAAAAATATCTTGTATTATACGAATACAAACAGATACGTGTTTTTTTGACTTTGGCGCACACAGCGTTGATCATTGAGGCAGCTTGCACTAAATCTGAATCAGCAATTTTGTAGTCTCCACATGTGAAGTGAATGGTGCCAAAAAAATCTTGTATTATACGAATACATAACAGATACGTGTTTTTTCACTTTGGTCGCACTACAGCTATGTTCATTGAGGCAGCTTGCACATAAATTTGAATACAGCAATTTTTATAGTCACCCCAGGTGGAATTGATAGGTGTCAAAAATACCTTGTTATTATCCAAATACATTCAGATACGTGTTTTTTCACTTTGGCGCAGGCCCACTTGTTGATAGATCTACTTTGCAGTTTAATTTGAATCCAGCTATTTTGTAGTTCACCCACAAGGTGAATTGATAGGTGCCAAAAATACCTTTATTATCCTAATACATAACAAATACGTGTTTTTTTCACTTGTGCGCAGGCCAGCTTTGTTGATAAGATTCATACTTTGCAGTTAAATTTGTAATAAAGCAATTTTATAGTCACCACAGTGAATTGGATAAAGTGCCAAAAATACCTTGTATTATTCCGAATACATTTCAGATACGTGTTTTTTCACTTTGGCGTATGCCAGCTTTGTTGATCAGATCTACTTTTTGGCATTTAAATTGAATCCCAGCAATTATTGTAGTCACCACAGGTGAATTTGAAAGGTGCCAAAAATACTTTTTATTATCCGAATACATTTCAGATACATGTTTTTTCACTTTGGCACAGCCATCTTTGTTGATAAGATCTACTTGCAGTTAAATTATGAAATCCAGCAATTTTGTAGTCACCACAGAGTTGAATTGATAATAGGTTCTCAAAAATACCTTTTATATCCGAAAACAGTGTTCAGATACGTTTTGTTCAACTTCTCGGCGGCAGGCCAGCTGTTTGATATATCTACTTTTTCAGTTAAATTTGAAAACAGCAATTTTATAGTGCACTCACAGGTGAATTGATAGGTGCCAAAAATACTCCTGTATTATCAGAAATACATTTCAGATACGTGTTTCTTGCACTTGGCGCAGTCCAGCTTTGAAGATAGATCCTACTTTGCATTATATTAGAATCCAGCAATTTTGTTTTTGATTTTGAGGATTTGAGAATAACTGTGATTTGGCCGTCTTTCAATAAGAGACTTTCCAAAACCTTCCATAACCTTCTCAAATTTTTTATATTTCTGAAACATGAAGCAAAATTTCAGGTGGTCATCGAGCAAGAGGGATAGGAACATGGAGGAAGAGGTACGAGAGCAGGTGGCTCCTTCCAGTGTGCTGGGCGACAACACGCATGCCAGCGATCTTCAGTTTGCAGGACCGTCAGGCTGTCATCGCTGGGTCAGGTCCCAGTGAAATCTCAGTAACGAACAGCGTCGCCAATGCTGTCCATCATTGGTTAATGCAACCTGCATCCCAGCAGTCTTACCTCCTCGTCCTCCCAGTCACGGCCAAAATGTCGCCATCAGCATCACCAGATCCTTCTCAACATGAAGCAGCCCAAAAGTCAACTTCGTGTAACCCACCCACTTGGATAATCCATTTTCTAGAAATCTTAGATGGACAAATGCGGTTGGGTCAGAAGTCATGTTAAAAAGATCAAGAGCCAAAGAGGATGATTTTCACTGCTCTGTTCGACCCCCATTTTACTGATGCCATCAGAGGAGGAGAAGGAAGCCGGTCAAAGTCGGCAAAAATCCCGTCGTCGCAAACGCCTTGCCATTCCCTCTTGCTTGTAGCCCTACGCAGCTCCTGTATGCAGATGTCAGGACGACGAAGTCACCTTGTTTATATGATGATGACACATTGCGGATCCAACTTGGTCTTTTTCAGCAGAATATGCTTGCGATTGCTTCATACTGGACGATGAGGAAGACGATGGGTGTAGTGTTCAGTACGGGTTCCGCCTCAAAAAGGGAGAGGGTAGGTCGCAGAAGTCCGCTGAATGATCCCGCAGCCACGTCAGCGCAAACCCCGCTCCTCGTCATTATCTGCCGTCAAAAAGTCCAGGACTCTCAAACCTGGGCCCATTTCTTTGAACCAAGTCCTCTGATTTCACCCAGCGATGGACATATGCCGCCTATGCCTTAAAAAAAAAAAAAAAAAAAAAAAAACCCGGCATTTAATTAGAGGCAAGAACCTTAGTGTGTTAAATCCACCACCAACATGTCTAGTCTCATGCAGCTAATGCATGTGTTGAAATGGAGCAACACTTGTCCAAAAAGGGGCCAGACTGACGCCATGCCACCAACCATGTCACACCCTCGTCTTCCGCCTCACCTCCTCCGCCAACCACCAAGCGTTCTGCAGCTGCCCATGTCCTCTCAGAGTCAGAGATCAGCAGGATCAGCCTCCCTCTTCAGGCCTTCCACCGTCGCACCGACTAAACCACCATCACCTCCATAGAACCCACCTACCCCTTCTCCTTCCGCCGTTTGACGACCAGCATGCCGTACAGTCGGCCAGTCTACAGCCAGAGCCTTCTGTCTTCCCAGTTTGGGAGCAGAAGATAACACTTTAACCCAACCATCCCAAAGTCAAAAGCCTGAATGTCGTCATTTGCCAGCTTTTGGCCTTGGAAATGTTTGCCTTTTCCGTCTGGTGGACACGAGATGGGTTCCGCCAACGTCATGGGTTGGCACTTGCCAGCCCCAATACCAGACGCCGAGGCAGTAGCATTTCTTTGCCTGATAAAGCCGTCCTGCCCATGGCCAGCAGCGTGTCATCTAAATTTCAAACGCGTTTCTGCATCTGTGGCCGGAAAGTCCATCTGACCACCGACACATGACTAGTAATCACGGCCAAGCCGCTATATCTCTGTACAGCTCACTGGGTGAGCTGGGTGGATGTCTCTGGGGGGTGACGGTGGCTCTCGAGGCTCGGCGCACCTCTCTTCAAAAAACCGCAGGGATGTGCAGGTTCTTTCCCCCAAGGTCCTCTGGTGGGCAATCACGTGTCCAGAGAAACCAGGCCATGTTGAAATTAATCATTCTTGGAGACCGTCCCACACACAGGTCAAGGGCTGTGTACGTGCTCTCCGCAACGAGACCGAGCGCTGTGCTGGTGCCAAGAACCTGTTGCCAGGCAAGGGTGTTGCGATTAACGGGCCGAAATCTGCTGGCCGCCCTTAAGATCGGGTAGAACTTGTTCACATCCCTTGCCTGGCACATGACATGAACCCCTAGTCGTCCAGAAATTTTCTAAAGAGCTACCCCGGCTGGACTAGCCTGCTGAGAAGGCTCGGAACGTCCTAAGTTCGCACTTTCCGCCGTTCGCACCCTGCTCTCGTCCCCGTCTGGCTGCAATGCAGGCGTCAGCTCGGCCCCCCTCAACCGTCTCATTGTGGGAACCGGTGGCAACACGCTGGAATTCCACCCTCCACATGCTCCAGCGATTGTGGCAGCAGCGCAATGCCATTACGCAGTACGAAGTGACACATGGCCTGACAAGCAGCGGTGCGGACCTCGGGTGTTGAGCCACCGAGAGTGGAGGCAGGTGAAAGAGCTCTGCACCATCCTTGCCAGTTTTGAAGAAGCCACCAAAATGGTCAGTGCGGACAATGCCCTTGTCAGCATGAGCATTGTGGTGATCTTAGTTTCTGGAACGATCGTTGGACACTCTGAAACAACAGGTCCCGCCAGCGACGGAGGAGGAGACGGACACAGATGCGGACACGAGCCTTTCTCTCCGTCAATCCACAAGGCCCACAGTTTCACAATTTTCATCGTCTTCATTAGGCATGGTTCGGGTCCAGAGCTAGTGCAAGGTGGCGCATCAGCTCTCAGGGTGCATCATCTCAGGCAAGTCAGGCTGTGTTGAAGCTGTGCCGAGGCAGCGAGAGGAGGAGGAGGAGGAGGTATTCCTAGACACCGACGTTACCGACGTCCCTGCCTTGGAAAGAGGTTGGCGCGAATTTGAGGCGGAGGAGGAAGATGAGGAAGATCAGTTTGCTAGTGCCCCTCGACCCATAGGCTTGGGAAATCAAGGCTCCATCTCTCACATGATTGCTTGGATTCTCCATTTCCTCCAACATGATCCTCGCATTAAGGCCATCAAAATGAACAACAGTTACTGGGTGGCCCACCCTCTGGATCCCCGGTACAAAACAAACCCAGCACTTTCCTTCCACCCACCCAATAGAGAGTAAAATCATGAAATGGAGAACCTTGCTGAAATTGATTCAACTGAGAACATCTGATTGCGTCTGCCTTCACGTCCACCAAAGTGTCACGGTGGTAATACCATCATGACGTGACAGCAAGTAAGAGTGCCAAGTTAGCCTTAGCGGGGCGGCAGCAGCAGTCAGTCAATGTGGCAGAAGCCTAATGGATTTACCTCTGGCAATCTTTATTTACCACCTCCACCAACGCATGCAATGCAGGCACACATCCAACACACAATAGACGCATCCGCCGGCTTTCAACAGATAAGTGGGGATCGTTTGACATTCATCAGATGAATCAGGCATGTTCTCTGATGATGTTTTGTGTGCCCCAATTGCCGAGGCACACCGAATATGTTGCCGGTCTACTTCAGCATGTCCATCTTCAAACATAAATGGTCCTCATTAGAAAAACTTTTTTTTTATACGATAATTTCTTACTGCAATTTTTATTCTCTTTTCCCAACATTCCATTTTGCTCTGGTTTTTGCGTAGAGTTAGACTGTAAAAGACAGCTGAGGATTCATGTCAGAACACGTATTCCATTTACCACGTTTTATCTTTATAGTTTTCGCATTGTCTATGGTTTTGATGTCATGTTCTGTGAGATACAGCTATGAATTATGGTCCTATGGAACAAGAAATCGTGGCTTTTTTTAAGTGCATTTCTCCTCACAATATTTAATAGTGGCTGAGAAGTCCATATTTATAATTTTTTGGGGTCATTGTAGCTAGTGAGATACAGCAATAATCCTCGTCCTTTGGAACAGAAATGTGGCTTTTAAGTGGCCTTTTCTTTCTCCCCTCCAATTTTTTAATAGTGGCTGAGAATTCATATTTATAATTTTTTTGGGTCATGTAGCTGTGAATACAGCAATAAATCATGTGGCCTTTTGGAACAGAAATGTTCTTCTAATTGGCATGTTCTCCCCTCACAATTTTTAAACATTGGCTGAGAAGTAATTTTTATAATTTTTTGGGTCATGCTGCTTTGAAATGCAGCAATACTACAGGTCCTATTATAAAAAAAATGTTAACTTAGTGAGAGACAAACGAGGCGGCACCAATCCCCAATAACACAGCTTCAATCTGCAGTCTTCCCATGCAACAAGCAGTCCTTACATTGACTGGGTGCACTGCTCCGCAAAGCAAGGCAAGCAACAAACCTATACAGGAGAAGAAAAATCAGAGCGGCACTCACCAGGCTTCGTTTCTTCTTTTACTTTTACTTCAGTCCATAGATATCCGCGGACAAGCAAAGTCAGACTAGCCACGGCCGTTTCACCCACGACAGCGCTTTGTCAAGGCCATTGACAAAGCGCTGTGTGGCTTAAAACGGCCGTAGGTTATCCTGACTGTGCTTGTCCTCCGGATATCATGACTGAAATAAATAAAAGAAAACGAAGCCTGTGAGTGCCGCTCTGATTTTTCTTCTACCTGTATAAAAAAAATGTTGTTTCAAACAGCACATTTGTACTTCACACCAATTGGTCCAAAGTTGCTCAAGGTCATGCTTTTAATTTTTTTGGTGGGCATTTTGCTTATGAAATGCACTATACTAACAGGTCCTATTAATAAAAAAAATTTTTGTTTTCTAACAGACAATTTGTTCTACCAGCAATGACCAAAGTGGCTCAAGGGTCATCGCTTTGAATTTATGGGCATTTTGCTTTGAAATGCAGCTATACTACAGGTCCTATTATAAAAAAAAAAAGTTGTTTCTAACAGACATTTGTTCTTCATTTAATTGTCCAAAGTTGCCCAAGGGTTCATGCTTGAATTTTTGGGAGCATTTTGCTTTGAAATGCAGCTATACTACAGGTTCCTATTATAAAAAAAAGTTGTTTCTTAACAGAACATTTGTTTCTTGCACAAATGTCAAGAGTGGCCTCAAGGGAGATGGTTGCTGTCAGAAACAGGAATAGGTAGGACACTGTTAAGGACACATTATTGCAAAATTACTTGTTTTTTTGCAAGATCTTTAACATAGCTAATCAATCCCTGTATTGGAGACAACCCATTTAATACAATTAAAAAAAAAAACAAAGACATAGGTGGGATTCCATCCTATTTTAAAAATGTGTTTTCGTAAATTACAAGTACTAAAAAACGTTGCATGTACAAAAAAGCTGGTAAAAAAAAATTCCTCTGAATTGTACAAGGGAGGTACAGAAAACTGACCAGAATGTAGTTTATTCAGAGACATGGAGTATGTGAGCATGAACATAGAAAAAAGTACAAAAGACAATTTCCTCCAGCACGTTGATTAAAATAGAGAAAAAGAATGCAAGAAAAAGGGCACCTGGGTCGACAGTGAGCGTTAAACCATCCAGTAATTATCCAAGTGAAGCTCAATTGTCCGCACTCATCGGAGGTGCAAGCGATACCCAGGACAAGGGACAGTATATGTCCATGAAACTAAAATGGAGGTTGAAAGACTCCCTTTTTCCCGGCACTTTAATCTGTGGGTCAGACAGGTTTAATGTCATTCATGCGGTATCAGGACAGATATAGTTTTAATGTCCAGTTCAACTAAAATGGTGTTCAAAAGACTCCTTTTCCCGGTACTTTTTAATTTGGGGTCAGACAGGTTTAATTGTCATACTGCGGTCCAGTACAGGTATTGTCAATGTCCATTCAACTAAAATGGTGGTTGAAAAGAGCTCCTTTTCTCCGCACTTTTTAATCTTGTGGGTCAGAACAGGTTTAATTGTCATTTCTTGCGGTACAGGGACAGATATAGTCAATGTCCATTTCAACTAAAATGGTGGTTGAAAGACTATCCTTTTTCTGGCACTTTTGAATCTGGGGGTCATGCAGTTTTGGGGCTCATGCTGAGCCCAGGAACAGGTAATACGTCAATGTCAGTGAAAACTAAAATGGGTGGTTGAAAGACTCCTTTTCCCGGCACTTTTGAATCTGGGGGTCATGCAGGTTTGGGGCTCATGCTGCGTTCCAGGACAGGGAATTCAATGTCCAGTTCAAGTAAGATGATGGTTCAAATCATATGCCTTCTGGCACTTTTTAATTTGTGGGTCATGCAGGTTAAGGGTCATGCTGTGGTGCAAGACGGGGATAGTGAATGGTGTGTGATTTTTTTTCAGTGGCTTTTATAACCTAAGTGTGTTGCCTAAGATGTAGCAGGTATCCATTTGACTGTTGTGGATGTTAATTCCAGCTTCTCCAGCCCTGTTTGGGTGTAAGAATGAAGGTGTTGTTGCTCTCCCATAGACTTTAATGGTCATCGCTCATAATCGACCACTCACTATCGACTATCTTGTTGATGATGGTCGACTATCGACCATCGACCGATGTCGATGGTCAACGTAATCGCTCAACACTATACATGACATGTGCAGAGATGAAGCCAATCAGAGACCGGCGGGATTCTGTGACGTCACCGCACTATATAAGTCCGGACGCGACGCTGGCAGTTCACACTCCTCTCACTGTGCTGTGTAGTGAAGCTGCTGCTGCTGCTGAGATCTCACACTAAAGAACTAACTTTTATACAGCGATTTTTGGGGGGTGTCACAGCTTGTCTCAGAGACTGCTTCTCTTACGTTCTAATTCTGATTTTGTGGGGTATTGGAATTGAAGTCCAGTGTGCGTCCAATTCAGCTGCATATACATTTTAATGCTATCTGCTCAGTTCTTGAGCACATTGAATATCCAAGGGTTATCTAAGCCTGTTGCTGTTGTATTCAGTTAAAGAAACAGCGTTTTTACAATCCAAATACCACTTAAATTTTGGTTGCTCATTTCTTTTGCGCTAGATCCAGTGGTTAATTAAGCATTGTTCTGCTGTTGTGGTCACTAAAAGAAACGTTCTTTTTCACCGCCAAAGAAGAAATTTTGCCTGTAGCATAATTCATATCCGAAGGTTAATTACGAGTTTTTCTGTTGTTGTGTTCCGTAAAATACACGCCGTTTTAGCACGCTACAAAGCTGGTAATTTTTGGCAGCACATTTCTTTTGCGCAATTTACATCCAAGGGTTAACTAAGAATTTTTCTACAGTTGTATTCAGTAAAAGAAACGTTGTTCTTCACCACCAAAGAAGAAATTTTGGCTCTAGCATAATTCCGAAGGTTAATTACGCGTTTTTCTGTTGTTGTGTTCCTTAAAATGCACGCCGTTGGGGGTGTGGCCTGGAGATCTCAGTGAATGGACGCACACTGAGTGAGCTCTGCTGCCAGGCCGCCCGTTTACGCTACTTACTCGCTGGAAGCTGACCCTAGATGGGGAAAAACAAATCCCAGACCCTCAGAAGAACCTCCGCCGCCAAACCTGTGCCTCCCACCCCGGGTGCCGGGCTAGATCGCTTCCTTACCAGGGGAAAGGTGAGACGCAGTCACACTGAGGAGCAGGCGCCATCTTTTTCCCGCCGCGGCCTGCAAGCGCCAGAGGAAGCACAAGTGCCGGGACCAACAGCAGGAGATCTCATCACCCCGGTGGCCTCACTCACCACAAGCCTTCCTGCTCTCAGCGGCTCTGACGGACCGGGTAAGCCGCACAATCTCCTGACATCCCCGGCTCCCGTACTGCTGCATCGCACGGCCGCCGCCATTACTCCCGCCGGCCTTGAAGTCAGCCCCAAGGCTTTGGAACCAGCCCTTGTTACGCCGGCGACCTTGATTGCCACAAGCCCTCCTGCTTCCTGCGGCTCCGAAGGACCGGGTAAGCCGCTCAACCACCTCGCACCCACGCCTCCCGTCCCGCTGCACCGCGCGGCCGCTGCCATTGTTCCCGATGGCTCTGAACTCGGCCCTGTGCCAGTGGTAGCTGCCAGCAAGTCAGGGCTTTCCTCCTCCTCCCTCGTGTCTCAACACCCGCTTACCTGGCTGTCGGCTGACCTGCCCGCTTCTTCTGTGAGACACGGGTCCGACCTCCTGTGAGTCCACCTGGACTTTATACCACCTCTGGGACTAGTAGCTGCCTGCAAGCCCCTGCAGCCCGGGACTCTTCTAGTGTGGCAGAGTCCCCAGTCGTCCTCCGGAGCCCCACTACCTCTCCAGGACATACCGCCTGCATGGCATCGCGCTCACCCCATCATCTCCCCACCTGGGACCTCCGCAGGTGAACCCAAACATGCTTGGATCTCCCAATACACACCATGTAGGAGGGGGGAATCTGGAGGGTCTGTCGCCTTCCCCTCCCTCCTCCCCCCGCAGCTGTGGGATGCTTCCCAAGAGGACTCCATTTGCCTGTTCTCAGCACACTCCTCATGATTCCCACGCTCGGGCCCCTCCGCCTCCGCCAAATGCCCAGCAGTGGTCTGATTATCTTCAACTATTGCCGAACATCTGGAAAGCAGACTTTCAAACCCTGATTTCTGAGGTGAAAGAGGCCTGTAGACAGGAGATTTCGTCGCTGCGACAAGACATCACACATCTTACAGAAAGGGCCGACGCTCTTGACGAGGGCCATGCTGTAACCCGCAAGTATCTTACTGCCCTTCACCCTACCCTTGTCGCCCAAGCATCAGTAGTGCGTGATTTAGGTCGTCATGTAGAGGACCTGGATAACAAGGGGCACCGGAACAACATCCGGGTCCGGGGGCTGCCCGAAACGGTTACCGATGACAACATTCCATCAGTCCTGACGTCCATATTCAATAATGTCCTGGGCGAGCCTCCCTCTCATCCCATCAAGTTGGATAGGGCCCACAGAGCCCTCCGCCCTAAAGGGTGCTCGCCCCTTCCAAGGGATGTCATCTGCTGTGTGCAAGATTTTGCCATCAAGGAGAATATTATGACGAAAGCCCGGGCCATGTGGGCACTGGAATATGAGGGTGAGCAGATCCAGTTATTCCAAGACCTGTCGTGGGTCACGCTACAGAAAAGGCGCCTCCTAAAACAACTACTCTCTATCCTAAGGGAGCACCAGATCCCATATAGATGGAACTTTCCATTCGCCCTCTCAGTTAGTAAAGATGTCCGTGTGGTCATCCTCAAAACCCATGAGGACATGCAACCATTTTGTGACGCTCTGCAGATCCCGGTCCCGCAGCTTTTGGATTGGGATTTGGATGTCCTCTCTACTCCCTCTCTGCCGTCCTGGCGCAAGTCATCGCAGAAAGGATGACCCTCCACCGGGGGGACCCCAGTTGGCCACAGACTTCCGCATACACCTCATCGCTAGCACTGCTTCAGGGACTTTTGTGCTCTTTTATTAACATGCCTTTTCTCTCTCTAGCTAGGTGCTGGTCATATTGTTCCCCCATCTGGGTGCTGACTTCCTAAATTCGAGTTGGGTTATCTCCAGTACGGGTGGCCTGGTTGCGGATGCAGCCTATCCTCCGCGTACTTGATTTAACTTGGTTACATGTCTTTCAGGTTCCTGGTTCCGAATTCACTGTTCTCCTTTAGGGGTCTATACCCCGTTTCTTCTCATTCGCATGTGTTTCCTCTGTTCCTTTTGAGCTTAGTGAGCTCTTGCATTTGTGTACGGTCTCTCCTGCCGCGGAGTCTAGGCTTTCCGCCGCTGGAAAGAGCGCCTTTGGTGTTCGAAACAGGAGGTCAGAGGGTCCTCAGTGGGCTCATTAGGTCCCTTTTTGGCGTTTTAGGCTCTCCTCCTTCCTTTCATACAGTAGTGCACTTTCAGACCCCTCCTTTCCTCCTCTCTCCCCTACCCAGAAATTCCGGTTATATCTTGGTCTTTATCTGGGTTATCTTCTACGTGAATATTTGGTCTAAATAGGCTGGTTTATTGAGAACTGTCTGTTACGTGTCTCCCCTGTCTCGTGACCTTTGTTACTCCCCTGTTGTACTCTTTCCCTTCCTATCCTCACCATGGTTACCTGCATTACCTTTAACGCAAAGGGTTTAAATTCTGATGTGAAGCGTCGTCTCTTGTTGTGTGAGCTACGTTCTCTGAAGTCGGACATCGCCTTTGTTCAAGAGACCCACTTTGACCCGCGTGGCTCCTTTAATTTTGCCAAGGCAGCTTTCCCTGTGGCCTATTCCGCTTCCAGCGGTCGGAAGAAGGCTGGAGTAGCGATACGCTTATCGAAATCCTGCCCTTTCCGGGTCGCCAGCTCGGAACTAGACCCCCTGGGCCGCTTTGTTATCCTCCAGGGATCTTTATATGGGGCCCCGCTGACGCTGTGCACCGTCTATGCTCCCAACTCATCGCAAACTCGTTTCCTCTCACGTGTCCTAAACAAATTGTCCAGACTTCCCCCGAGGGGCCCTCATCCTAGGAGGAAACTTCAACTTGGTGTTTTCCCCGACGTCAGATAGACACTCCCTGCAGGGCAAACCCCCCTCAAGGGCCTCGCTACAATCTTCCACAGAGTTGCGCAAATTAATTAGAAAACATGGTCTTTATGACCTGTGGAGGATTAACCATCCAACTGATCGGTCCTTCACTTTTTATTCCCCCCCCCCCCCCCCCCCATCAGACGCACTCCCATCTGGACTCCTTCTATGGTAACGTCCCCGCAATGCGCATGATGTCTGATGCGCAATTAGGCCCCATATCATGGTCGGACCATGCGCCTGTCTCTCTCACCCTAAAAGCTGGCACCCCTCGCACTCGCTTCTCCCACTGAATGACTCATTACTAAAAAGACCGGCACTGAGAGAGGAGATCCGCAACACCCTCCGCAATTTTTTCGAACTGAATGATGGGTCGGTAGGTTCAGTGTCCACACTATGGGAGGCCCATAAGGCGGTTCTCAGAGGAACCTGCATCTCTATGGGAGCTCGGTTAAAGAGAGACGTGAAGGAGCAAGCTAGATCCTTGCATCTCCGTCTTCAGTCCCTGCAGACCGCAATGTTCTCCAGGCCGAATCTACGCACTCTACGCTCCATTGTCGAAGCTAGATCCCGCCTTAAGGACTTAGCCTTGCGGAAGGTCGAGCAGTTGCTCCTTTATTCTAAACAGAAATTTTACAAATATGGCAATAAAGCTCATACCCTTCTGGCCAGGCAGTTGCGGGATAGACGGGTTAATTCTACCCCTCAAGCCCTGAAGGGTCCTGATGGCTCCTTGACATATGACCCTAAAACTATGGGGCGTCACTTCAGTCAGTTGTTTTCTGACTTGTACTCGCTGCCCAGGGACCCCCAAGTATCCGACGCAGACCTCCATGCCAAGATAGGTACCTTCTTGGAGTCCTGCTCTCTCCCTAAGCTGCCTGGGGAAGCCGCTGAGGCACTCAACTCCCCCATTGATCTGGACGAACTACAGGGAGCGATTAAAGACCTTCACAATGGCAAGGCCCCGGGCCCAGATGGGTTCCCATACTTGTACTACAAAACGTTGTCTCAGGAGTTGGCCCATCGCATGCTCCCTCTTTTAAAATAATCTTCCTAACCTCCCCTCCCCCATCCCTGAGGAAATGTCCCATTCTTATCTTACTCTCATCCCCAAGCCAGGGAAGGATCCGGCAGAATGTGCAAGCTACAGACCGATAGCCCTTCTAAATTCCGACATTAAAATTTCAGATTAAATTCATTGTTATTTAAATAGTCAACAAATCTCATCGTGGACGGCCCATCTCCCTCCCACACCAGGAGGAGGTCATCGATATATCTACCATACCACCTGATGTGGGAGGAGAAGGGGCAGTCCAACGAAAAAATAAAGAATTCCTCCCATATACTCATGTAGATGTTGGCTAAAGCGGGTGAAAATTTAGCCCCCATCGACTATTTAAATAACAATGAATTTAATCTGAAATTTACTTCCCATAGGGATAAGAGTATATTCCACTTCCTCGATGTGACATTAATAGGCACAGAAGCTCCAGAAATTTTAGTGACTCCATTTAGGAAAAATACTGCTAAAAACACGATCTTAAAATCTGATTCTTCACATCCTAGACATATTATTAACAATATTCCCTTAGGGGAGTTGATACGTCTTAAGAGAAATTCCTCCACAGAGGCTGTGTTTTTAGAACACTCGAAACTGGCAATAGAAAGACTTAAAAGCAGGGGATATACACAAAAACAATTGGACACGGCAATGAATAGGGTGACACGTATCCCGAGAGATACATTGCTCAGATCTAAAAAGAGGAAGAATGTGGTTCCAAGTGATAATACTCCTCGATCTAGTGTCACTTTTTCCACTATGTATAGCCCACAGTATTATGAGATCGTTAAAATCATAAAAAAGAACCTGCCGATTTTGACTGTGCAATCTAATATGCGCAACATTATTGATAATCAAATCAAATTTGTATCTAGGAAAGGTCCTACACTTGCCAATCTACTGTCCCCTAGTTACTACACATCGGGCAGTGATGCCGGGAGGAGAGATTGGTCGAGTGTTAAGGGTTCATACAATTGTGGGCAAAAACAGATGAAATTACTTGCAATCATATGAGACCTACTAAGGAAATCACTGCTATGTCAACAGGAGAAAGTTTTAAAATAAACCAGTATATTAATTGTAACACACGTAACACAATATATGTAATAACATGTACTATTTGTTGCAAGCAGTATGTAGGTCACAGTTCCAACTGTTTAAAAACAAGAATCAGAAGGCATCTATCTGATATTAGAAAAACCGAACTGGTTAACATATCAATGGCTTCTCGCCATTTTGCAGAGGAACATTCAGGGAATGTTACTAGTTTTGTTTGTAGTGGAATAGAGATAGTCCATAAACCACCACGGGGTGGGGATATGAAACGGAAACTTTTGTCAAGAGAAGCCTGGTGGATGTTCAGATTGAACACCAGGTTTCCAGTCGGCTTAAATAGGAGACAGGACATCATGTTCCACTATTAACGGTAACATGTATGATATAAGAGTACAAATCGAGTTTAATTAAGTAAGGTTATAGTACATATACCATTAGCATCGGATTATTGCGTTTTTTCTATGATAATTGTTTTTAATTGTAATACAGAAATATATTTTTATATGCAAATTGTTAATGATATAAAAGGGAAGTTACGAATCACATACGTCACACCAGGACTAAGGGACACGCCTCCCGAAACGCGTCGGTGAACGCTGTATCAAGATGCTTTTGAAATAACACATTTTTAACTAAATTTCTAATAAAGCTGCTGAATTTAATTAAAAAGAATTAATCTATCAAGATTTTTTTCATCTCGGATCACTTACCTGGAGCTGCTGGACCGCATCCCTTTCAAGCACCTTTTATTATTGGACTTATGGTGTATATCGTCTAACAAGCTTTCTTTTCCTGTAATTTTCCTTATCAAAAAATTCTAATAAAAATACAGTTACAAAAAAAAAAATACACGCAGTTTTAACACGCTACAAAGCTGGTAATTGTTGGCAGCACATTTCTTTTGAGCAATTTACATCCAAGGGTTAACTAAGTATTTTTCTGCAGTTGTATTCAGTAAAAGAAACGTTGTTTTTCACCGCCAAAGAAGAAATTTTGGCTGTAGCATAATTCATATCCGAAGGTTAATTACGAGTTTTTTCTGTTGTTGTGTTCCGTAAAATACACTCCGTTTTAACATGCTACAAAGCTGGTAATTGTTGGCAGCACATTTATTTTGAGCAATTTACATCCAAGGGTTAACTTAAGTATTTTTCTGCAGTTGTACTCAGTAAAAGAAACGTGGTTTTTCACCGTCAAAAAAGAAATTCTGTCGCATAATTCATATCCAAAGGTTAACTAAGCCTGTTTGTGCTTTTATATTCAGTAAAATACACACTGTTTTTAAACGGCACATACAAGTACAATTTTTCCTGGCCTTTTGTGGAGAGCAATTTATATCCATGGGTTTCCCAAGCTTTTTTCTGGGTTCATTTGGAGCAAATACGGGTGGTATTTATCAAACAGATTCTTCATTAAACAGGTCTGTACTTTTTAGAAAAACGATGCAGACAGGAGGTGGCAGGCTCTTAATGCAGTGCATGGCACAAACATTCCTAGCAGGCACGGTCGCGCACAGAAAGGGGAAATCGCGCGGGGGTCATCGGTGAGGCCAGAACTGCCGGTGTCATCTAGCGCCTGTGTTGTTCGAAACCCAATGGTTTTGTTTGGGTTTAAACGGTTCCACTTCCCCCCAGATGACACTGCAACCCCACCCAGAGTCGGTGGGAACGTAAACACAACCCTTATTTGGCAGGGCCCCCGGGAGGGGGTCAGGGCCCTACTGTCCTCAAACCCCTCGCCCCCACCCGGTTCCCCACCAGAGACTACTATGGGTCGGGGCTCAGCGCCACTATACAGTGAGATGACAATTTGAGGAGGGCAGTCAGCACTACTTGGCAGCAAAAAAAAGGGGCCAAATATTCCCGCTTCTGCAGTAGGTGACAAAGTATAGATGTGGAGAGTGGCATTGGGGGTCAGTTGTGGGGGCGCCTCTGATACCAAGACCGGTGATGAGGACGCGTGAATGAAACAAAACGATGAGGATTTCCGACCGAACTTGGGAGCGGGGTGAGGCAAGGGCTTATCATCATCGGGGAAAAAGAGGGCGTCACTTGCGGTCAGCGCAGTGCAGCCAAAAAAAGTGGGTTGGTGGCCCGTGAGTCAGCAAGGTAGCAGCGTGTGAGGCGGGAGCCAGGGGGCCAAGGGGGTAAAAAAACCCGCTTACGGGGCCCCCAAGTGGGCACAGAGGCCCAGGAGGCAGCGGCGGTAGTAGTCACTCAGTGCAGGGGGTTTTTGGGGGGAAAATCGCTACTCGGCGGTGTGGCAGTTCTTTGCAAAGACCCCCGGAGGAGCCGAATATGGGTAAAGTAGAATCTGTGGGCAGAAAGTAAAGCGGGCCGGGAGCTAACTTTGGCACCCCCCCGCTTAACACATGCAGCGTCACCATCCGGGGGCCCGGGGAAAGGGCTCAAATGGGGTGTTCCATCCTCCCGCCGCAGCAGCACACCCGGGGTACGCATGCATTGCACAGTAAGGGCCCCACCCCCCTCTGCAGAAGGGCGTTTCTTTTTGCCATTTTCCCCTGGCCCAGATGCCCCTGCTCCTCGCTACTCATGGCCCCAGCGCGTTCACGGGCGTTTGCAAAGAAAAAAAATATGGTCCCCATCCTAAGCTGCCCGTTCAGAAAAACAATGTTGTGCCGACCCGAGGGGGAGATTCCAGCCGAATTTTTTTTCCCAAAAAAGGCATAAAAAAGCCCCTCCCCCTATGTAAAACAGAAGGTTGGCCAGTCTTGGCTTTTCGGTTTGTTCCAAGCGTAACTATAGTCAGGGCCCTACATGTCCTTTACAGCCCCCGGTGATGGCTTCCGCCCCGGGACACCAACAATTGGACAGGAGACACCCCTTTCCCTCCACGTTGTCAAACTGCTGCTCCTGACCAATGTGCCTCCTCCTCCTCCAGCCCACCACCATCCAGCCCCAAAAATGTGCTCCATCATACCAATGTGGGGGCACCGGTGTCAGCAGTTTACACCCGGGGTTTCCTCGGCGAATGAAGTCACAAGGGAGGAACTGCTTCCGGTCTTGCAAAAGAAAACGATGTTTTGGCTTTCTCCGCGCCAACTCAAATCGGAACCAGGTGACGGGGCTTGGAGGAAAAATGGGGTCCCCCCTGCCCCAAGGGGGATGGTCCTGCGCCCTGGGATTACCACTGTTCAATCTGATTGTGAAAAGGTTCCTGAAGTCTTCCACCCATCTTTTAGAAGATTCTGTAAATTTGGCCCGGAAAAATGTGAATGCACTTCTCCATTCCCACAAAGCCCGGAACACCTCCTCGAGTTGCCATTTAAAGATTTTTTGTGTCCAGGGGACAGGAGCTCCCCCCGTGTAACTTTGTTTTCACCAGTGGCGCTATGCGTGCACTGCTGTTTGCTGGGCCTTCGAGGGGGTTTCGTTTTTTGTCAGTCGCCAGGCAAGGAGAATAACGTATTCCATGCTTCATGTCCGGAACGATGGAAAAAACTGTTGGGGAGGGTGGAGACGTGGCGAAACCCTCCGCGGGCCCATGAGTCCGGTGGGGGACTGAAAATGGAGGAGCAGGGGGGAGGACATTGGAGCAAAACATTTGGGAAAATGAGTTTTTTCTACCCAGGGCAGGAGAGGGGAGGCTGGGGGAGGGGGGGGGTGAGGAAATGAGGCAGTGACCGCAAAACCCCGGGGAGAATACGTGGAGATGGAGGAGGGGTCCCTGGAGCACTTGGGCAGATGGCCCGCGCATGGATTTTCCTGGCTATTGACAGTAACCCTCCGGGAGGGGATGACTTTTTGGTCTCCACCCTATTGGACCCCCCTACCGGTCCCAAAAAGGGGGGTCTTTTTCCCAGGCTGAGGGTAACAAACTCAAAAAAATTTGGGGAAAACCTCCGTTGTCAGTTTGCCGTGCCTAGTGCGGCATGTCCCTCCCCTGACGGTCACCGGGGGGGTTCTCAGCGCTCTGTACTACTGCCGCGGTGCTGGGAAAGGGGGGGGGGGGGTGCATACTTGCTCCATACAGCAACCTAGCGGAGTCCGAGAGCACTTCCCAACCCCGAGTAGGAGGGCAGTCGCCGCGCGCAGCGGGCCTGGGCGTCCCTAAACCAAAGGTGGGGGCCTACTTAACAGACCTGCCCCCCCAGGTAGAAAATCGTGGACTACTGGGCAGCCAAACTGGATGTGTGGCCGCAACTTGCCGAGTTTGCAGTGGAGAAGCTGTCCTCCCCGGCCAGTAGTGTGGCATCAGAGCGGGTGTTCGTGCGGCGGGGGCCATCGTTACCAAAGGAGAACCGCTTGTCCACGGGAAATGTGGAACGACTGACCTTTGTCAAGATGAATCAAACGTGGATCGGTCAGGATTTCCACACACCAATGCCTTAGGCGTCAGATTACATCAGCCATGATGCCTCACCCAAACTGTGAGAAATGAGTCTGGATTCAAACTACCTGCCTCAGCCACTATTCTGATGGTGCCACCCTTCTGATGCCACACATCTGCTGACAATTTCTTCATCTGCCACCAACCATCTTTACCAGGGACTGGTATTGCCACCCACTTCCACAATGTCATTGTGCCACTCTATGACCTCATGCTTCTGTTGCTGGTGCAATGACATCCACACTGTGTCATGGTGCACTCTCTGACCTCATGCTGCTGCTGTTGTTGCTGCTGCGGTCACCTCCATACTCTGTCATTGTGCCACTCTCTGACCTCATGCTGCTGCTGCCGTCACCTCCACACTGTGTAATTGTGCCACTCTGTGGCCTTCTCCTGTTTTTGCCACCTCCAGAATTTTTCATTGTGCCACTGTCTCACCTCATGCTGCTGCTGTGGCTGCTGTCGTTACCTACACACTCTGTCATTGTGCCACTGTCTGACCTCATGCTGCTGCTGTGGCTGCTGCCGTGACCTACACACTCTGTCATTGTGTCACTGTCTGACCTCATGCTGCTGCTGTGTCTGCTGCCGTGACCTACACAGTGTGTCATTGTGCCACTCTGTGGCCTACTCCTGTTTTTGCCACCTCCAGAATGTCATTGTGCTACTGTCTGACCTCATGCTGCTGCTGTGGCTGCTGCCGTGACCTACACACTGTGTCACTGTGCCACTTTGTGGCCTACTCCAGTTTTTGCCACCTCCAGAATGTCATTGTGCCACTGTCTGTCCTCATGCTGCTGCTGTGGCTGCTGCCGTGACCTACACACTCTGTCATTGTGCTAGTCTCTGACCTCATGCTGCTGCTGTTGCTCCGGCCATGACCTCCACACTCTGTCATTGTGCCACTCTGTGGCTTACTCCTGTTTTTGCCAACTCCAGAATGTCATTGTGCCACTTTCTGACCTCATGCTGCTTTGGCTGTATGAAGACCAAACCAAGCTCCCTCTGAATATTTAAGCATGGCCCCACGTTTTTTACAGCACCCTGCAGGCTCTGTGCAGCCTGGAAGTAATTCGGACCAAAACTAATTTTGTCGGAAAATTTAGCGAAGTCGGCGAATCAAATTTTTGAGAAATTCGCCCATCTCTACTCATGGCATAAAAAAAATCCCCAAAAAAGACAGAAAAGTTTTTCCATTCCATGTCCGAAATAGGTAATAAAAGTTGACTAATAAATTATACTGTATATACCTAAAAATGATACTAGCAAAAACCACAACTCATTCTGAAAAAAACTACTGACACCAAAGAGTAGCAAACACCCCAGGCAGTTGCCTGCAGATAGGAGAATCTACATAACGTATAGACTGTGTTACTAGATTGGCCTTAAATCACATGCCAAAAAGGAAATATTCATGAACTGTTAGGAGTGTAAACCCTTAAGCTATAATCCTTTCAAGGAACTAAAAAAGAAAATAGGAGTAATCATCAAGAACAGCCTTGTCAATTAAAAAGCAAATAAAAAACAAGCTGAATATTTGCTTTTGAGGATCCTACCACTCCTTATTCCTGTGTATTTACTGTGCCTCTTATCAGTTGGTGCTTCACAGCCTATTTAAAGCATGCAATGGCATCCTCATCATTGTCTGAACTTCAGTTGCCATCTAAGAACCTGACTAGTCTCCTTTGTGAGATTTCTGGCTTCCTTGTGTTCGGAACTGATCTTATCCTTTCTGACATTTAGTTTGCTTTGTCCCCTTGGTTTTGACATTATCTGTGTCAAAGCTTTTGATGCCCCTTCTGCTGAACTTGCTGGATTTGTCATCTTTCGCTGACCATTTGGTGCTGGTCTACGACTGCCTACCCTCCTCTGCCTTTATCATTGATGTATTATGACTAGTGTTGAGCGATTACGTTGACTATCGCCATCGGTCGATGGTCGGCCATCATCGACAAGATATTCGATGGTCGATGATAGATTATCACCGATGACTAGTGTTGAGCGATTACGTTGACCATCGACATCGGTCGATGGTCGATAGTCGACCATCATCGACAAGATAGTCGATTATGAGCGATGACCATTAAAGTCTATGGGAGAGCAACAACACCTTCATTCTTACACCCAAACAGGGCTGGAGAAGGTGGAATTAACATCCACAACAGTCAATTGGATACGTGCTACATCTTAGGAACACACTTTAGGTTATAAAAGCCACAGAAAAAAAATCCCCAACCCATTCATACCCCTGTCTTTTTACCACAGCATGCCCCTTAAAACCTGCATGACCCACAAATTAAAAAGTGCCAGAAGGCCAGTATGTTTTGAACCATCTTTTACTTGAACTGGACATTGAATACCCCTGTCCTGGAACGCAGCATGAGCCCCAACCTGCATGACCCCCACTTTTAAAAGTGCGGGAAAAAAGGAGTCTTTCAACCACCATTTTAGTTGAACTGGACTTTTGATATACATGTCCTGGGCCACAGCATGAGCCCAAACCTGCATGACCCCCAGATTCAAAAGTGCCGGGAAAAGGAGTCTTTCACCACCATTTTATTTTCACTGGAACATTGACCTATACACTGCCTGGGCACAGATGGAGCCCCCCCAAACCTTGCATTTTTACCCCCCACCCCCCCACATCTAAAAAGTGCCGGAAAAGGAGTCTTTAAACCACCTTTTTAGTTGAACTGGACATTGACTATATCTGTCCTGTACCGCAGAATGACCATTAAACCTGTCTGACCCAAAGATTAAAAAGTCCCGGGGAAAAGGAGTCTTTAACCACCATTTTAGTTGAACTGGGACATTGACTATACCTGTCCTGGACCGCATTTATGACCATTAAACCTGTCGGGACCCCCAAATTAAAAAGTGCCGGGAAAAAGGGAGTCTTAGAACCACCTTTTTAGTTGAACTGGACAATAATATATCTGTCCTGTACCGCAGAATGACCATTAAACCTGTCTGACCCACAGATTAAAAAGTCCCGGAAATAGGAGTCTTTAAACCACCATTTTAGTTTCACTGGACATATTACTGTCCCTGTCCTGGGAAAGCGCTTGCCCCTCCGTATGAGTGCGGACCAATTGAGCTTCACTTGGAAATACTGGTGGTTAACGCTCCTGTTCCACCAGGTGCCCTTTTTCTTGGCATTCTTTTTCTCATTTTATCAATGTCTGGGGAAATTGTCTCTGTACTTTGTTCTCTGTCCGTGCTCCTTTACTCCATGTCCTCTGAATAACCTACATCTGGTCAAGTTTTCCTGTACCTCCCTTGTACAATTCAGAGGAATTTTTTTACCAGCTATTTTGTACATGCAAGTTTTTTAGTAGTTTAATTGTAGAAAACAATTTTTAAAAAGGATGGAAAACCCACCATTCTTGTTTCTCTTTTTTTAATTGTATTAAATGGGTTTCTCAATACAGGGATTGATAGCTATGTTAAAGAAACTTGCAAAAACAAGTCATTTTGGAATATGTGTCCATTAACAGTGTCCTACCTATTCCTGTTTCTGACAGCACCATCACCCTTGAGCCACTCTTGACAATTGTGAAGAGCAATGTCTGTTAGAAACAACTTTTTTTTTATAATAGGACCTGTATTTTAGCTGCATTTACACAGCAAAATGCCCCAAAAATTCAAAGCATGACCCTTGGGGCCACCCTTTTGGACAATTGTGAAGAACAAATGTCTGTTAGAAACAACATTTTTTTATAATAGGAAACCCGTAGTATAGCTGCATTTTAAGGGAAAATGCCCCCAAAAATTCAAAGCATGACCCTTGAGCACTTTGGACAATTGTGAAGAACAAATGTCTGTTAGAAACAACATTTTTTTTTATAATAGAACCTGTAGTATAGCTGCATTTCAAAGCAAAATGCGCCCAAAAAATCAAAGCATGACCCTTGAGCCACTTTGGACAATAGTGAAGAACAAATGTCTGTTAGAAATTTTTTTTATAATAGGAACTGGAGTATAGCTGCATTTCAAAGCAAAATGCCCAAAAAATTTAAAAAACTGACCCTTAGCCATTTTAAATTGTGAAGAAAAATGCTTTTGAACCAAAATTTTTTTTAAATAGGACCTGATTATTGCTGCTTTCAAGCACATGACCCCAAAAAAAATTTAAAAATGCTTCTCGCCACTTTAAAAATTGTGAGGGAGAAATGCCACTTAAAGCCCATTTCTGTTCCAAAGGACCATGATTATTTGCTGTATCTCACAGCTACATGACCCCAAAAATTATAAATATGACTTCTCAGCCACTATTAAAAATTGTGAGGGAGAAATGCCACTTAGAAGCCACATTTCTGTTCCAAAGGACCATAATTATAGCTGTATCTCACAGCAACATGACCTCAAAACCATTGACAATGCGAAAACTTCTAAAGATAAAGTGAGAAAATGGAATACGGTGTTGTCATGAACCTAGCTGTCTTTTACAGTTCCTCACAGCAAAACCAGCAAAATGAACTGTTGGGAAAAGAAAATAAAAATTGCGTAAGAAATAAATCTTTTTTAAAAAAAATTTTTTTCCCAAGAGGACCTTTTCTGCTTGAAGGGGAAAATGTGAAGTAAACCGGGCCAACAAACGGGTAAAACCTTTGGAAATTTGGGGGGCCAAAAAATCACAGAGACCCATGCCTGATTCATCTTGGGGAAAGTAAAACCCGACCCAAATTTTATCTGTGGAAACCGCATGCGTTTGTCGGTAATGACTCCTCCAGTTTTGTGAACAGTCCGTTTAGATTTGACGCTGGGGGCTGGGCGGGCCAACACCTCTATGGCGGGGGAAAAGCGAGCTGGGGCCCTTTCCCGTCCATTTTGGATACCCCAAAAGTTTTTGGGGCCCGGGGAACACATACAAAAAACATCGGTTTTGGGAACTTTAGATAGTCTTTGAAACCAGGGTCTTAAAGGTTTCTCTTTTGTTTGGGATGTGTGACCTCATTGCATGCGTTGGTGAGGGGGGTAAACAAAGATTCCCAAGGGTAACCATTAGGTTTTATGCCCCCTTTGCGTGCTGCTGCCGTTTTACGGTACTTAGCACTCAAACTGCAGTCACGTCGCTGGTTGTTTTTTCCCACCTGACTTTTGGGGAACGTGGGGCCCAGACGCAACAGATGTCTCCATTTGACCCAACGGGAAAGGTTTCCCATTTTTTTTTGCTTTTTACTCTCTATTTGGGGGGTGGAAGGAAAGTGCTGATTTTTTTTTTTGTCCCAAAGGGGATCCAGGGGGGTGGCCCCCCAGTAACTGTTTTCATTTTGAGGGCCTTAATGCAGGATCATGTTGGAGGAAATGGGGCACCCAAAGCACTCAGGGTGAGAGAGGGGCCCTTTGATTTCTAAAAAACCCTCGGGGGGCGGGGGGGCACTAGCAAACTGATTTTCCTCATTTTCCTCCCCCGCCTAAAATTCGTTTCCCCTTTCCTTTTTCCAAGGCAGGGACGGGGAAAAAGGTTTTGTCGGTCCCCCCTTTGTCCTGGAATTTAACCCCCCTTTTCCTGGGGGCCCCGGGACGTTTCCCAAACCACCCTTGATTTGCCCTGGGGGGGGGGGGGGGGGGGGGGGGGGGGGGGGGGGGGGGGTGGGGGGGGGACCCCCGACCACGGGCCAAAATGAAGACCAGAAATTGTGAAACGGGTCGGGCCTTGTGGTTTGGGACGGAAAAAAGGGCTCTGTGTCCACTTTCTGTGTCCGTCTCCCTCCCCCCCGCCCGGGGGCCAGGAAAACGTTTTTTCCCAGAGTGCCCAACGACATTTCCAAACAAAGATACCACAATGCTCATGCTGCCCAAGGGGGCTTTGGGTCTGCACGGGACCTTTTTGTGGCTTCTTAAAAACTGGCAAGGATGGTGCAAAAGCTTTTTTCATCTGCCTCCACTCTGGGTGGCTCAACCCCCCCGGGAGGTCCGCACCGCTGTTTGTCAGGCCCAGGGTGCCCACTTCGTACGGGCGTAATGGCATTGCGCGGGCTGCCCAAAATCGATGGAGCATGTGGAGGGTGGAATTCCAGGGGTTTTGCCACGAAAAACAATGAGACGGTTGACGGGGGGGCCCGGCTGATGCTGCAAACGGGCCAGGGGGACGAAGCAGGGTGCGAATGGCGGGAAGGCAAAATTAGCCCTTCGACCCTTTTCCTCAGCAGGCGTCCAGACCCGGTAGCTCTTTAAAAAATTTTCCCTGGAGGGACAAGGGTTCATGAAATTGTGCCGGGCAAGGGTTTTCTCCGCCTACCCGATTTTAAAAGGGCAAACCGCGGGATTTCGCCCGTTACCCCCCAAATACCTTGCCTGGCACAAGGTTTTTGGGCCCCCCAGCCACGCTGGGTTTCTCGTTGCGGAGAGCCGTCCACAGCCCTGACCTGTGGGGGGACGGCCTCCAAGACTTTTTTAAATTTTCAAAAAAGGGCCCTTGGTTTCTTTTGGGCACGGATGCCCCCAGAGTCCCTTTGGGGGGAAAAGAACCCTGCAAAAACACCCCTGGGGTTTTTGAAGAGCGTGCCCGAGCCTGAGATCCACCGTCACCCCCAGAGACACCCACCCCCCCAAAACCCAGTGAGCTGTCCCCAAGTTTTAAATAGCGGCCCTTTGGGCCCTGCTTACTAGTTTCCCTGTGTCGGTGGTCCAGAGGACCCCTTTTTCCCGGGCCCCAGATGCAGACAACGGCCCCTTGAAAATTTTTGAGGGCACGTGGCTGGCCAGGGCAGGGACGCTTTTTCCCCCGGGCCCAAAAAGAAAAGCCGCTCGGCAAATTTGGATTGGGGGGGAGGCAAAAAGGCCAAAGACGTGGGGGAAACCCCTCTGTGGGCCCCCCAGACGGGAAAGGGAAAATTTCCCCAAAGGGCCCAAAAACCTGGCCCCTTTCCGACATTCGGGGTTTTGGGTTTGGGGTGGGGTTTTGGGTTTTTAAAATGTTTCTTCTGATTCCCAAACCTGGGAAAGGGGAAAGGCTGGGTGCTAGACTGGCCCCTGTAAAAGGCGTGCGGCGGGCAAAATGGCCGGGAAAGGGGAAGGGGGAGGATGGGTCTCGGGGGTAAATCGGGGGGCGGTTTGGGGGCTGAAGCGGAGGCTGTTTCCCCAATCATGACTCTGAGAGACATGGGCAGCTGAGGGAAAAAAATTTGGGGGTGGGGAGGGGGGAGGGGGCGGGACAAGGGTTTTGACAGTGGTTGGAGGCCTGGCGTTGGTTTTGGGGCCTTTTTTTGGGCCCCAAATGTTCCCTCCATTTTAAAATCATTTCCCCTTCGCTGCATGTACAGACATGTTGGTGGTGGTTAACCCCCTAAGGTTCTTTGCCTCTACTTATGGGTTTTTGGCCCCAAAAGGGGGCATATGAAAATCCCCGGGGAAAACAAAGGGCTTTTCTTAAAAAAAAGGCCCAAAGGGTTGAGAGGGTTTTGGACCTTTTTTTTTGGGCCCATAAGCGAGGAGCGGGGTTTTTTGGGTGACCGTGGCGGCGGAAAACATATCGCGGACCTTTTTGCGACCGCCCCCCTCCCCTTTTTTACGGGGAACCCTTTCTGACAAAACCCCCATGTCTTTCCCTCGGTCCGTTATGAAAGCGTCGCAAAACAAATTCTGCTTTAAAAGACCACGGGTTTGGGTCCGCAATGTCCCTCATTTTTAAAACATCCCAAAAACAGGTGCTTTGGGGTCCTGACTTTTTGCATCCCGGAGCTGGGGCTACAAGCAAGAGGGAAATGGGAAGGCGTTGCCGAAACCCCCCGGGGTTTTTTGCCGATTGGGCCGGCTTCCTTCTCCCCCTCTGAAAGGGCCCCTTAACTGGGCGTCAGAGAAAAGGGAAAAACATCCCTTTTGGCCCCTTTATCTTTTTTAAAATGCCTTTGACCCCAAAACCCCAATTTTTTCATTTAAATAGGTCTTTTAGAAAATGGGCTAAACCCCCAAATGGTAGGTACACGAGTTTACATTTGGGGTGCTTCATGTTTTGGAAAGGGTTTCGGGGATTCTGATGAAGGGCATTTTGTGGCCGGGGACTGGGGGGACGAGGGGGTAAGACTGCTGGATTTAGGGTTTCATTAAACACTAGGACAGATTTTGGGGACGCTGTTTGTTTCTGAAAATTTACAGGGGCCCCGACCCAGCAAAGACAGGCCTGAAGGGTTTCCCCGCAAATGACGTTTCCCCTGGGGAAAGCGGTTTTTTTCGCCAGCATGGAAAAGGAAACACCTTTCTTTTGTTCCTCTTCCCCCTTTTCCTACCCCCCCTTTGTTTCCCGCTTACCACCTAATTTTTGCTCCATGTTTTAGAAATATTAAAAAAATTTTAGAAGGTATGGAAAAAGTTTTTGGAAAGTCTTAATTTAAAAGACGGGAAATCCAGCTATTCTCCAAACCCCCAAATAAAAAAAAAATTTTCTGGATTCAAAATTTTAAATGAAAGTTGAAACTATCAAAAAAAGTTGGCCGGGGGCCCCCAAATGAAAAAAACAAAGTAACTGAAATGTTCGGAAAAAATAAAAGGTATTTTTGGGGAAACCCATTTAATTCCCCCTGGGTGACTCAAAAAAAACTGTTTTCCCAAATTTTTTTTGGGAAAGTAGAATATCAACAAGCGGCCTGCGCCAAAGGGGAAAAAAAAAAAACACGGGAATTTTTGGAAAATTTTATTGGGTTTAAAAAAAGGTATTTTTTTGGGGACCTATCCCTTTTCCCGGGGGTGGCTACAAAATTTCTGTATTCAAATTTTTAAATGCAAATGATCTATAAAAAAAAGCTGGCCGCGCCCCCAAATGAAAAAAAAACAAATATCTGAAATGGGATTCGGTTAAAACAAGGTAATTTTTTGGGAAACCTAATTTAATTCAACCCGTGGGGGACTACAAAAAAATTGGGTGGGTTCAAATTTAACTGCCCAAAATAATCTTTTTAACAAAGGGTGGGCCCCGCCCAAATGAAAAAAACGTATCGGGAAAAGTATTCGGATAATTTTCAAAGGGATTTTTGGGACCTATTAATTCAACCCGTGGGGAAATACAAAATTTCTGTATTCAAAATTTAAAAATGCAAAAAGATCTACAACAAAGCTGGGCCTGCGCCAAAGTTTAAAAAAAAACGTATTGAAATTTTTTTTAGATAATACAAAAGGGAAATTTTTTGGGACCTTTCAATTCACCTGGGGGTGACTAAAAATTGCAGGGATTCCCATTTAAAAATGCAAGGTGCCTTTAATGAACAAAAACTGTGTGCGCCAAAGCAAAAAAAACGTTTTGTAAAAGTATTCGGGTAATAAAATTTTTTTTTTAAACACCATCAATTCACCCGGGGGTAACTATTTTCAATTGCTGGTTCAAATTTTTAAAGGGAAGGGGGCTCTATCAACAATCTTTGGCTGGGCAAAAGGGCAAAAAAACACGGGATCTGTAATGTATTCGGTAATACAAAGGGAAATTTTTGGGCCCCCCTTTTAATTTTACCTTTTGGGGACTACAAAATTTTCTGCATTCACATTTAAGTGCAAGGTTTCCTTTAATGAAAAAAAGCCAGGAAATTTAAAAAAAAGCCAAAGGTTAAAAAAAACACCGGGGGAAAAACTGTTTTTAATTTGGGGCCCCAAAGTCGGGGGAAATTAAAAAAATACAAAGGTTAAAAATTTTTTGGGGACCTATAAACCCGTGCTGACTAAAAAAATTGATGGAAATTTTAATTTAACTGCAAGGGGGATATAAAGAACAAAGGGGGAATGGGCAAAATTGAAAATGAACACCTATCTGAAAAAAATACTGATAATTAAAGTGGAAAGTTTTGCACCTAACCAAAAAGACCTGCCCGTTTCTAGAAAAATGGTATCCCCAATATAAAATTCAGGCCCGCCCAATATCCAGGGAAAAATTTCAAAAGAAACTGTTTTTAAAAAAAAGCTATTGCGTGGGAATGTCTTTCACTAAGTCTTGGTGAAAAATTTTTTCCGGGGGTTCTTTTTAGGGCTGTCTGTGTTTTGCCCCGGGCCCCCCCCCTCCTCCCCCCCCCCGACTTTCAGCGGGAGATTTCCCTTTAAAAATTTTCTACTAAATAATAAAATCTTCCAATCTCTAATCTAACAAAATTGTAAGGATCACAGCTAACAGTAGGCTTTCTTCCCGTGAAAAAAAAGAATTAAAAAACGCTGAGCTGTTTGGACACAAGGGAGAGCGCAATCCTTATTCTTGAGACCCGAGGACACTGAGGGGTGAAAAGGAAACGCTTTCTATTTTAAAACGAGGTTTATGGGAAATTTTTCCCGCCAATGCAACCATACACATCCCTTTATGACATCGCACACACATCTTTCCCCGCTCTATTCTGTAAGCTGATTTGTTTTGAGGGTGATCCCTTTAATAGATGATGCACAGATTTTAACCTAAATTATCGCATGATCTAAAAATTTCGATCAACATAAAAACTGTGCCGATTTCAACTTTGTCGATAATAATCGCTGAACACTACCGATGACCATTAAAGTCTATGGGAGAGCAACAACACCTTCATTCTTACCCCCAAACAGGGCTGGAGAAGCTGGAATTAAAATCCACAACAGTCAAATGGATACATGCTACATCTTAGGCAACACACTTAGGTTATAAAAGCCACAGAAAAAAAGTCACACACCATTCACTATCCCTGTCTTGTACCACAGCATGACCCTTAAACCTGCATCACCCACAAATTAAAAAGTGCCAGAAGGCAGTATGATTTGAACCATCATTTTACTTGAACTGGACATTGAATATCTCTGTCCTGGAATGCAGCATGAGCCCCAAACCTGCATGACCCCAGATTAAAAAGTGCCGGAAAAAGGAGTCTTTCAACCACCATTTTAGTTGAACTGGACATTGACTAGACCTGTCGTGGACCGCAGTATGACCATTAAACCTGTCTGACCCCCAAATTAAAAAGTAGCTCTATGAACAAAGCTTGACTGACCAAAAGTGAAAAAAACACCTGTCTGAAATGTATACGGGATAATAAAAGGTATTTTTTGGCACCTATCAATTCACCTGTGGTGACAATTAAATTGCTGTATTCAAATTTAACTACAAAGTAGCTCTATGAACAAAGCTTGACTGACCAAAAGTGAAAAAAACACCTGTCTGAAATGTATATGGGATAATAAAAGGTATTTTTTGGCACCTATCAATTCACCTGTGGTGACTACTAAATTGCTGTATTCAAATTTAACTACAAAGTAGCTCTATGAACAAAGCTTGACTGACCAAACGTGAAAAAAAAACCTGTCTGAAATGTATACGGGATAATAAAAGGTATTTTTTGGCACCTATCAATTCACCTGTGGTGACTACAAAATTGCTGTATTCAAATGTAACTGCAAAGTAGCTCTATCAACAAAGCTTGACTGACCAAAAGTGAAAAAAACACCTGTCTGAAATGTATACGGATATTAAAAGGTATTTTTGGCACCTTTCAAATCACCTGTGGTGACTACAAAATTGCTGTATTCACATTTAAGTGCAAGGTGCCTCAATGAACAAAGCTGTAGTGCGCCAAAGTGAAAAAACACGTATCTGTAATGTATTCGGATATTAAAAGGTATTTTTGGCACCTTTCAAATCACCTGTGGTGACTACAAAATTTCTGTATTCACATTTAAGTGCAAGGTGCCTCAATGAACAAAGCTGTAGTGCGCCAAAGTGAAAAAACACGTATCTGAAATGTATTCGGATAATAAAAGGTATTTTTGGCACCTATCAACCTGTGCTGACTACAAAATTGCTGGATTCTAATTTAACTGCAAGGTGGCTATATCAACAAAGCTGGAATGGGCAAAATTTAAAAAGAACACCTATCTGAAATGTATACTGATAATAAAAGTGGAGTTTTGCACCTAACAAAGAGACCTGCAGTTACTAGAAAAGATGTGTATCCTAATATAAGTTCAGGCTGCCTAATATCCAGGAAATATTTCAATAGAAAACTGTTAATAATAAAGCTATTGCAGTGCAATGTCTACACTAAGTCTTGGTGAACTATATCCAATATTCTTTATAGAGCTTGTCTGTGTTCGCCCGCGGGCCCCCCCCCCCCTCCGTGACTTTACAGTGGTAGATGCTCCTTTAAAATTCTCTACCTAACTACATAAAATCTTCAAATCTCTGATCTAACTAAGTTGTAAGGATCACAGCTAACAGTAGAGCTTTCTCTGTGAAGAAATAGAATAATTTCGCTGAGCTGTTTGGACACAGGCAGAGCGCACATCCTACTGCTATGAGACGCTGACAGACACTGATCATGAACAGGAAGGGCTGTTCTATGTAAAACGAGGTCATGTGATTTTTCCAGCCAATCGCAACCATACACATCCCAGTCATGACGTCGCACACACATCTCACCCTGCTCTATTCTGTAAGCTGATTTGCTGGCCGCCAAAATGACAGGAAGCGCCGAAAATGGCGCGATCTTAATAGATGATGCACAGATTTTAACCTAAATTTTCGCATGATCTAAAAATTTCGATCAACATAAAAACTGTGCCGATTTCAACTTTGTCGATAATAATCGCTCAACACTAATTATGACACCTGCGACCTTGGGAATCAACTGGAAAAGGACCACCCTCTGTGCTGGAGTTTCTGGCAAAGAATGAGTGGATCTCTTAAACTTTGAACCTGACTTCAGTCAATGCCAGACTAATTGCACTGTCATGGTTTCACCCCCAGATGCAACTAGTTACAGTATACTTGGGCCATGGAACTCAATGATGCTGCTCAATGGACTTCTCTGCAATTGGATGTTTAAGACCTAACTTATCAAGTTGCACAACAAACAAAGTATCAGAAAGAAATTATCCAGCTTTTTTTTTAAGATCTCCTCCAATCTAGATGTACTCCAGGATGGCTGTGGTAATCCAACAACTTGTCAAGTTTTTTAAACCAATGGTCCACCCATTTTGAACTCTGTTCTGCACAATTTCCCTTTGACTGGGCTGAGAATAACATATTCCTTTGCTCTATGGAAAGAACTTTGCCTGGGAAATATTTCTCTTAGAATACATATAATGACCCTTCTCTGTCTTCATTGCAATACTTCTTGGTGTCCGTCCTAAGGTTGTATAAGGAATCAGGCTCCACTTCCATTTCCTCTTTGGGTTATTCTTCTTAAAACAAGAATTCTCCTGTGTTGGGCTATGAGTTATAAGGTTCCATATCCTAGCGTATTTTAGGTTTTTCTATCTCCCTCTTCTTTAAAGGAAAGGTACCCTCTCTTTTATAGTACTGAGTCTTCTCAGCCCCTTTACAGATCATAAAAAATAGAACATCTTCAAGCCAACCAAAGGTTGAATCCCTACATATAAAAAGAAAAAGAAAAAGTGGCGCTCTCCAAATAACCTGAGCTCGGGGTCCCCCTCCTCTCTGGATACTGCGGCAAGGGGAAAAACCCTCTTCCCCACCTTGCTAGACGTTTTTCAAGGAATGAAAACCGGCTAAATTCAAATTAGTAGAATTATTGTCGGTGTTCACATGTGATATATTTGTTTTTGGTGCAGACTTCGTTACAGTAATTGGCTGTACAAAAGAGATGCTTTTTTAAATTTTAGAAAACATATCAGTTTGTAAACAATCGATTCCTCATAATATTTCGGGCCACAGCTAAACATTTTTGGAAGTAAACCCCGGGGGGAACTGAGAATTTAGAGTTCAAGCATAGAACAATTTGGTAGACCCCCGAGGGGGAGGATTGGGGGAAGCGCTACTTAACAGGAACGTTCTGGATTTTAACCTTTGACACAATTTTTGCAAGGTCTCAATTTGAAATCTTTTGATGTACAATATTGAATCTACATATGGATGTAATGCCTATTATTTATATATTTATTGTAAGAGTCATGTTTTTCTATAGTTGCCGTAGGAATTATATGCTCTTTTATAAGGATGAACTTTGTTTTTCTATACATGCATGCATATACGTTTTTTGTATGCAGATTGCAATGTTTTTTTGGTTTCGTTTTTTCATCTTACCATATGTGGGGTTTAAACAATGGTGGGTTTGGTATTACCCAGGAAAATTAGTTTATAAGGAAGTCTTTTTGAGAAAGTTTATTACATTAAGGGCCCCAGAAGGCCGAAAAAAATAAACTTTTTATTTCCCGAAAAGCTTTAATGGATATTTTATAACTTTCTAATATAAAGTGTGTTTTCCCGCATCGCCTCCGTGGAATCCTCTGTACGAGTGCTGGGATTTTTCAAACATTTGCTTCTAATAAAAGGTTGAATCCCTGGCAAGCCCATTGGTTCAGTCTGGGACGAGACAAGGCATTTTGGTGCCCTAGGCAAGTAGGGCCAATGGCGCCATACCCTCCCTCCCCCAGTGCTAACTTTTAGGGTGATAGTTGGAGGCAAGTGGGCTCTGGGGTAATAGGTGGAGGTGGGTTTATGGGGTAATAGGTGGTGAGGGGTTTATGTTTTGATAGGTTGAGGTGAGGGGGCTATAGAATGATAGGTGGAGCTGGTGTGGGGTTATTGGGTTATCGGTGGGGGTTGAATCTTAAGTTGGCACTCGGCCATATAAGACAATAGTTGGGGCAGGGGTGGAAGAGGGGGTACAGGCCATAACTTTCAGGCACAATCTGCTGAAGAGAAACAGAGAATCAACCCTTGGAGATTGTGCTGTGGACTGTACCCCAAGAAGATTAGGGCAGCCATGACCTTCAAGAGGTGCAGGGGATGGAGTTTATTGATATGTTTTTGTAGTGTTTATATTTTTCTACAGGTTTCCTCCTTTAGACTATGCTGGATGGGTTGGACTATGTTGGACTAGCACTGGATCCATTTCTTTAATAAAATGGTCAACAAGGGCTGGTGTTGGGGAGTATTTAAATAAAATGGTTTTTTTCTGTTGTTTCTGGGGTTTTTTTTAATCCAGTATTTTTTTAAATTTTACTCCAGTGTTAGTAATGGAGGATCTGGTAGATGCCTCTTCATTAATATCACTGGTACTTGGTGACACTAACACCCTCTCACTGTTACCCCAGTACCCTACATACCAGGGGTACAGGGAAGGTAACCATCAGAAGCGGACCCTCTAATGTTAAGGTCCACTTCTGCGGCGGATGCAGGCTGGTATTTTTAGAATGGATGGGGGCTATATCCAGGACCTTCCCATTCTGACAGTATCAAACTAGAGCTGTAGGTTTTACCTTGGTTGGTTATGGGAAATGTGGGGGAACCCACGTCATTTTTTTTCCTGTTTATTGAAAATTCGAGGAAAAAACTTCGATAACCAGCCAAGGTAAAACCTAGAGCTGCACTCTTTTTGCCATTTTACAAATTAAAAAAAAGCTACACATAATTGTTATCGACAAAAAGTCCAATATATTAAAATATAACATTGTTCATCCTGTTAGATGAACATTGTAGAAGGAAAAAATTCCAAAAAGCCCAAATTTTTAGGTTTTTTGGTCACTTTTGGAAGAAAAAAGTAATTAAAAAAAGTCATATTTACCCAAAAATGGTATCTATAAAAAGTACAATTCAGCCTGCAAAAAATGCACCCTCACTCAGGTCCATAGATGGAAAAACAAAAAATGCTGCAACACAAAAATTAAGAAATTGAGAGTGTTTTTATTTTTAAAAAATCAAAAACATAACAAAAACCCTACATATTTGGTATTTCCAGAATCGGAACCACCCGCAGAATACAGATAATACATGATTTATTCTGAAGAGAAAACATCATGAAAACAAAATCCTGGCAAACATGGTGTAGGTACGTTGTTTTTTTTCATATTTCACACCACCAATTTTTTTTTCGTTTTTCCAGTATATTATATGGTAAGGTCAATGGCAGCATTAAAAGTACATATTGTCCCATATGAAAAAAAAGTGCTGAAATGCCTATGTAGATGGAAAAGTAAAAAAAATTATGACTTTTGGAAGGGAGAAGAAAAAAAAAAGGAGCCATATTATTATGACCAGCTGTCAGGAAGGGGTTAAACTATATACTGTATATATTTTATTTGTATAACTATCAATGTTATTCCACACTTTTTTATGAGGTACTTATATTTCGGCTGAATTAAGAAGAATTGGGATGCAATTTTCCTATCAATTTATAATTGTGTAAAAAAAAACAGTGCTTTTTACACTTTTTAGAATACAGATTTCGTAACCTCATTTTTTGCTATGTGAAAAATACAACAATAAGCTCTTGCCAAAATCCCCCAGAATACTAGTTCTATTTAGACCACATCATATTTTTGCATTTTCACATTGCTTTATTAACCCCTAAACATGATTTCCCCTTCCAGGCTAAACCACACTTGCTAATTGTTAAAAACTTAGTTTGTGGGGTATAAGCATGTATAAATCTTAAAAATATCACAAGCAATGAGCATTTGTGCTAATTAGGCTCAATTAAATGGTCCGCCATGATTATTTTCATTTATTGTCTTGTTTTCAGTCTGAATATTCATTCCTTATGTATAAAAGCTAATTGAGTCCTCAATGAAGCATCAAAACCTACATGTTATTTCTCCTGCATTAAATAGATTATTAGCCACATGTAAGGTTAATTTAGTGTTAAAGTACTTTTCATTAAATTACTATAAGGATGAAGCACAAACCTTTAGACAAATGCTACTTTACTCTTAATGTGAAAGCGGTTTGAGCCTTGGAGGATAAAGTATGCTTGTGGTGAAGCTAAGTAAAAATTAAAATATGCAAGTACTGTACCTTTATTCCCAGGCTTACCGTTTTGTACCCGAACATGTTAACTTCTATAAGTTGTGAGGAATGAAAACAACATAGACAAGTGTAATGAGCACTAAAGGGAACCTGTCAAGTGGTTCCCTTTAGACAGCAGGATGGTGTAGAGTTAGAGAAGCTAAGCTATGTGTTTTAAGGGGTTTTTAAGAGGGGAGGAGATGAGTCTGTTTATTAGGGTTTTTTATGATAAGGGGGAGGAGCTGAGCTCTGTGGTATATAGGGTTATATGATAAGGGAGAAAGCTGAGCTCTGCGATTTAGGTTATATATAGAGGGGAAAGCTGAGCTCTGTGATATATAGGGGTTTTATTAGGGGAGAGAAGCTGAGCTTGCGATATATAGGGGTTATATGTAGGGAAAAGAAGCGAGCTCTGTGAATAAGGGTTTTTTTGATAAGGGGGGGAGCGAGCTCTGTGTATGTAGGGTTTTATGATAGAGGAGAGTCTGAGCTCTGTATAATAGGGTAAAATGAAGAAGGAGAAATGATCTGTGTGTTTTATAGGGTTATATGAAGAAGGAGGATCTGACTTTTGTGATTTAAAGGGGTTTATAGTTCCAAACTGTGTGGATGCTTAGCCCTTAGAAATCAAAAAAAAGGGCAAAAAAAAAAAGGGGAAGGGGGAAGACAGAAGGCCACCAATTAGTGTAGTAATTTAAATTTCAATGGATAAAATTTTTATAATTTTATTATGCTCACTGAGCTGGTTGTACTAAATTTAAAGGTACAACCATATAAGAAGAAATTTCCCCAAAAGAGTCCAATTGACCCCTTTGATCACCCCCATCGGGACAGTCGAATTGAAGTATTATAAAGCCAATAAAAGGAAAATGGGAGTCCCAGGGTCTTCAGAGCTTCAGACACAAATTTATTAAGGGGAAAAAAATTCCCCTTAATTGCACACCATAAACCAAGACAAGTGTCCATTTTATTCAAAAAAAATTGTAATTTAAAAAGCAATACATTTTTTTAAAATACAAAAGCTCTCAACGCGTTTCGCATGCTGTCATCGCATGCTTCCTCAGGAGTGAATAACAAGAAGGTTTGATAAACAGGTATAAATAGGACTCAGAACCAATTAAGGCGGAGAAATGCAAATCATTCAACGTATAATATACCACATTTGTCTATAAACTTTAAACGTATATAATGTACATCTGGAGATCTCCAATGATAAAAATGAATCATAGCTTATTATATTACAAATAGTAGAATTAGACTTACATTTACCATAGTGTACAGTTCGGCGTGCACGAGTCAGTATCCCTTGGTATCAAACCGGAAGCGGAAATTACGTCAGTGGCGTGCTATATTAAAACTCCCTATATAGAGAAATGGGCTAGGAAGATTGTAATACTAGCTAAATATTGTACTTTCTCCATCCTAAAGTGCGCTTCAACATAGGCACACACTAATTCACTCCCCTATGAGAGATGCACTCAGTTGGCAAGCCTTATTCAATGTACATGAGTGCTCAGCGCGCCCCAGTGTATAGTCAGAGGTGGAAGCGACATCGCATCTTACATTTAAAAGTTCCTATGAGGAACTTCAGCTAGGAGAAAGGTTCGTAGTCACATTTGATTCAATAAGGAAAATGATGATAAAAGTGCTATATTCAGCTCTTTTAAGGGAGATCTACTGATTGCAATTATTATACAATTGATCAACCTCTCAAGGGTTTAATGATACTTATCTTATTAAAAGTTATTTAAAATTTAACAAAATAAACTGATGTTTTTAAAAATGAAAATACTTTTTTTATATATATTTTTTTAAACAGAAAATAATAAACATACCCTAATAGTAAAAAATAAAATGGATAGTTAACACTATGTTCTCCTACTACAGGTAGCTGTTCCCAATATTATAGACTGGAATAATACCAGAAATACAAACCAATATAATCAATGTATCGCAAACCTGTAATAAACTAATCTCATTTCCAATTTCAGCCAACTATTTCTTGAACTTCATTTAAACCAAAGGGAGTTAGGGTGTTCAGTTTAAAAATCCAGAACATTTCACGGTTGATTAAAAGTTGTAATCTATTAGGAGCACTTTCATCTATCTGATCGATAGGTTGCACTTTTATGCTGTAATCACCATTTGGATGTTGTTCTTGTAGGTGATGTGGTAAACTGTATAGTGTTGTGAAGGTAAAGAGATTTGAATCAATATTGTGTTATATGTATAATTATGAAATCCCAAGCTTTTCTCCTTATAAGGCATTTCGCTGAGCGGAATCCATTTGTGGAGAATGATGCTGCAATTATGAAGAAGCTATAGATGGACTCAGGATGTGACCAACCCCCTTTTGTGTTATTGTTTCTTCATGATGTGAACCTCCAGCTAATGTCTCCCTTTCCTGACGTTTCGTTTCACTGGAAAATCACCTGAACGTTTTGGATGAGGCATTTACCAGAGGGGGGGCTTTTTCCCAATGTGACAACGTGGTACAATAAGTGTACTTAAACAGCTGCCTAAATAATGGACATACATCCGTTCCTCTCTCCTGTACTGCGCCTGCGTTTATATCTTGATTGTAGTTTATACAAATATGTGTGTAATGCTTTGTTTTGTCAGAATTGCTTGGACATGAAAGGAATTTGACCCAGAACTCTTGTTTCTGACTCAGTTTCTAATCGGCCGATACAGTGTTCCCCCAATCGTGATTTGGAATACGGGGGCAATAAGGCGTGACCCCAATGTTGTGTAAACGACCCATACATTTTTGGCGTCTCCAACTGTGAGGCGGTAGCTGAGGTGGAGCCTAATGACTGCCAAGGACCCGAACCTGCCACGGGCGTTGTGGATCGGGTGGATATCAAATTGGGACTGCAGCCTTCTAGAGGTCACGTGGGAGGTTGATACATCTATGTGTATTTAACTGCCGTTGGCCATTTGATATCTCCCGGTTAGTAGATTGCTTGTGGTATCTGGTCCGCGGGTGGTCACATTAAAGTGGCTCAACCTAGAAAACTTTGATCCAGCGTGTCACGTTTGAATTTTGTTTTTTGCTGTGACTTCCAGTAGTTCGGATGGTCACTGGTTGTAGTCACTAACCCCTTTGCCCGTATGGTTGCTGAAATATAGTGGGAACCTTGACGTCTCTAAGGTTAATTGTTGAGTGGTGCGGGAGGTCTCGGGTTATTTTGGGGGGACGGCCGGCCCTGCCCTTGACAAGATCTGTTTATTGCTGAAAATATTCAGGTGGTTCGGGTTAGAAAATAATCCATAGGGATTATTCTGAAACATATTTATAGTTACATATATGTTCTGGCAAGACCGGGAAAGTAACGGTCCCCACATTGGGCAACAAAGGGTGGGGACTATTGTTGGTTAAGTTTGGGACTTTTTATTCCGTTGATAGAATCTTTGTGTTGTTGAGATCGGGATCTGGGCATAGGCCATTGGCCACGGCTGTGTTGTCTTTGTCTGGTTTGGACACTCCCATGTATTGAACACCAAAATGTTTAAAGATGTTTCAAAAGAGCATAAGTTGCCTGATGGGTCAGTGACTGTTGTAGAAATTGTATGTAGAATAGATGGGAAAAAGTATGTGAATAATGCATTCCGAATGTATAATATTGGTGGGATTGCCAAAGAAGGAAGATTGCAGCCATCTAAGAGGTGGTGGAGATTCAATGAGGGCAGTTATCTGGACAAAGGATGGTTGAATGGCACAGGCTCACCTCCGAGTGGCCAAAGTTTGCAAAAAAGAAGGTTTGTGGAAGTTGAAAGTGTTTGGAGGGAAGGATAAGGAAGGAGGAAAACTGTATGGATAAATTTTTCTGTTTTAGTTAGTAGAAAAAAACTGCATTCAGGGTTAATTTTAGATTCACGCTACATCACTTGTTATCTTCCACAACTGATATTTGGCAGAGTGTATAACCTTGGCTTCGATTCAAGCTCTCTGTTAGGGGGGGGGGCAGCTGCTGCGGGGACATTTCTCCCTGGCTCTAGGTGTAATGAGAAATTGTAGCGCTCAGTCAAGAATGTGCTGTCGTCTGTAGTTTGTATCGAAGAGAATGGGTGGTTGTATATTTTTTATATTTGAGGTCTTGTGAGGTATAAAGCATAATTACGCTTCTGTGTAAGGTGTATATTATCATGGAAGGGAAAATTGAAGGTTATATAAAGATAAAAATAAAAAAAAAAAAACAGACTTAAAATGAAAAGAAGAAATTTATTAAGAAAAAAATCGAAATAAAAGAGAAATGAAATAAGATAGCTTGTTGAGACAAGCTGTCTGAAAGATCAGGGTGTCTTCCCCAATGTCCCACCTAATGCCCATAAAAACCCAGAGGGAGAGTGGATGACCGCAGTGCGGTGTCTCACCCACGTTGGTTCAAGGGGGGTTTCGGGGAATAGGGAGGGGCCCTGTGTCTGTACCCCCTGCTGGACGAGCACAATATAGAAAGGTGGGATCCCATGATTCTGTTGATGATTAATGACCCAGCACGATGTGTCAAGTACAGTTCTCTTGGGTCATGGGGACATCTCCACTCACCGGGTGGGGAGCCATAGTTAACCCGCCACCCTCAATTGTCACACCGAGGGGGGTTGGGCACAGATTATTATGGAAAAAGGTGGTTCTGTGGCTAGCCAGGACTGTGAGCATTATCTGAAGGAAAAGGGCCATGCTGGAGACGGATATGCTATCCTGACGGGGCAGGAGATATCCCATTGCAGTTTATAATCCCTTGCTGTGGGACCGGTCCGGGTTCTATAGTGGCATAGATATTTGACAAGGAAAACACCATCAGCTTACATCTGCTATTACTAATGCTGGGGATTTGGATTGGGTTAATGAGGTAGATGACTCAATTATGAAGGCCGGCTCCATCTTCCTCCCACTTATATCCTCCGGTATACTTTTGTTTCCTACAAAAATTATGCAATTTATCACTGAAGGCCATACCCCCTGGGGTCCAGATCTCCTCAGGACATACTTTGCTGATATTGGGGTTAGAGGGTCGCATTTCTTAAGGTCGCCTCTCACCGTGCCAATTAAAGATGGTCCCAACCCTGACTTGATGATCCGTTTCCTAGTATCAGACACCTGCTAGTGTATCTACTTGAGCGGACCTTTCTGCAGCTCATGATGCATCAAATCCAGGATACCTCCAGTAGGCAGGAATTAGACCGGTTTGGTCCCGGCATACTGGTATGATTGGGATTGCGTAACAGCTGTTTGCCCTCTTAAGGTTATCTGCAGTTTTAAGGTCCCTAATGGAACCATGACCAAGATTCCACCTACCATTTACAACAGCTAACCACGGACTTATGGTTTTTTTTTTCTCATGGTCCTGGACGATGTTGGACTACTGCCGAGTACCTGCTGTGTCTGTATTGTATCAAGAAGAGGGCCTGGAAGATTCAGAGCCAGACTTATACTAAAACGTTGGGGTCATAATATCCTGTACATCACCATGTAGCATGGACTCTGAGGTCCGCATGCTCAAGACCATGCTGAGAAACAAAGCCCATTGGGTTACTATTTCAGCACGTATGGATCCAGTTGGGGGGGGCCCTCGGGACAGAGCCCAACTGCTTGAAGGCTGTACACGCCGCACAGATTTTACTGGATAAGGTACGCAGACATCGTCCTGGGACATGATTGTACTTATTCAGGCCCCCCATGACCTTGCTGCAGTCCTACAAGCAGGACCTTGCCGAAGTTATGGTTCATCAGCGACAATCTACGCTTACCAGTGCTCTTTACTTGCTGCCTCACCCAGCCACTATTCTTCCACTACAACAGGGGGAAGGAAACAGAAGTGGACTATGACCCAGAATGAGATGACCACCATGATTGTTTGAAAAGCTTACAAGATCAGAACTGCTGCCCCATTCACAGTGGTGACTGAAGAAATTCCCCAAGCGGGGATCTCACCTGGTTGACTGATGGATAGTTATGCTACGAGATGGGACTTTTCATAAGGATTTGCAATCATATATCCTACAGAAGATGAAATCCTTATGGCAGAAGGCACTGCCCCACACTTTTAAGCTCAAGTTGGCTGGAACTAACAAGCTCTGGATGGAAGCCTGTAAATATGGCCAAAGGAAGACGGCCAATATATGGACTGGATTCAGGTATGCCTATGGCATAGCACATGTCTTTGGACTCATTCTGGAAAAAATTAGCGGATTCATCACTGCAGCGGGAACCCCAGTCAAGCATGCAGTACAGATCAAGTCTCTAATGGCCGCACATGAACTTGCCCACAAAGGTAGCCATCTTAAAGGTTAAGCCCATGGCTAAGTGAAAGACAGTCCAGTCCAGAGGACACCAACAGCGCGTCCAAGCCGCCATAAAGCAGAAGCTCTTGGTGCACAGTGTCATCCAAGTGGCTGGATCTGTGCCCATTTGGTAACCACCAGAGCCAGAAGAAGATTCATTTAAACAAACAGGAACTGATAACTCCAGCCTCTGATTGGAAGCCCGGCTGGGCCCCCAAGAAAGAATATAGCGAACAAACATTCTGGCAACTGCAAAGGAGAAGCAACAGTGGAAGAAAGATGGAAGCAACTCTCGAAAGAGGGAATTTGGAAGGTGCTATGCATTTGTTGTTTACCTAGACGACTGTATCCTGCCAGTGCGCCTGGGCCCTTGGAGCTACTCATCGTGGAAAGAATCAGGCACTCAGCTATGTGCAGAAGTTGTACCATGCTCCAGGAATCAGTTACATGATTGCAGCCTTACAATCAAAGCATATTGTACTATCGTGTAACCACCTGCAACCCTTCACCTAACTGCCAAGTTCCCATGCAGACTTGGCGAGTGCCCAGAATATCCCTTCCAAAGGATTCAAGTGGACCACATCCAGATGCCTAGATGCGGGATTAGTATGTAATATGTTTTTGGTTTGCAATTGACATGTTTTAGGATGGCTGAAGCCTATCCAGTGTCAACATGACCTCACAAAGTAACGGCATAGAGTTGATTACGATAATAGCTTGTCGATTTTGGATTCCTAGGGGTGATTCGTTGTGGACAGGGTCCAGCATTACTTTCCTCGGTTTTCCGAGAGAACTTTGGAAACATGTTAGGGGTTGATTTGGGCCTCCTCACCCCGTACCATCCAAAAAGCTCTGCAGAAGGTTAGAGAGAATGGATGGGACCTCAAGAATAAGTTGTCAAAAATGACTGCTGTGTCCCCTTGCCCTGGCCAGAAACTTCTGAGCCCAATTGTTCTGTCCATGTTAGGCACACCCACAGCAGAAAACATGGCCTAACCCCATTTGAGATACTGTTTGGGAAGCCTCCTTCTGTGTTTGAGGTCTGGGTGAAAGAATTAGGGGAATATAGTGAAGGACTGTACAATGTGATGATTGATCTTGTCTAAAGTGTTTGTCTATATTTGCATGCTGCAGTCTCTGCATGTCTTCCAGATCCAAAGGGGAAACGGTGCATGATTTCAAACCAGGAGACCCGGGGTACCTAAAGAAGGCATATAAAGGGAGGAATTGCCTGGAGCCCAGATTTGAAGGCCCCATTTACTGTTATCCTGTTTACCCCCACGGCGGTGATGAAAATTGAGGGGAAGCCCACGTGGATTCCATGCTTTCATTGTAAAGGGGACCCAGTGGACAAAATGATTGTTTATATCCTTTTTATTAGTTTTACCTGTAGCCGCAGCTAATGTTATAGTGATTTTTTGGATGGACATTAACCGAAGTGTGCAAACCTTTTCATTTGATGCTTGTGATATATTCCCCAATAATCCCTGCCAGAGATGTCTTCCCCGCAAGGTATGGACCTCATCCTTTGTGACCAGGGGTGTTTTACTTGTGTGCAAACGCCCCGGGAATGAAAAAATTGCTATTACTGGTCTGAGTAGGAATTTAGATCTATGGGCGTGACAAGGGGGGTCCCCTGATCAGTTCAAAGCGCTAGATCAAATTGCTGCTAGGCTTCGCTTCCCTTATTCCCAAGTTCAAATTAATAAGAATGTAGATGGATAAATGTCATTTATTATAATCAGCAAGGTTGTTAATTACATGTAGGGATGGGGTTTCAGGGGTCTATGAAGAATTAGGCCCCATACTAGGATGACCTTTACAGAAAGTATAGCAATCGACATGGTGCTGGCTGAGAAAGGTGGAGTTTGGTGGCATGATAGGTGAGAGATTGCTGTACCTATATACTGACAACACAGGTGTGATTGGAGAAAATCACTATCGCCCTAGGTAAGATAAAAGTGTCTGGTTCCAAGGAACTTAAGGAAGAAATCAGGAGTGGCACTTTTGGGCTCCTGCTGACTGATTGGGACTGGGGCTGGATGCGCTGCGTTACGCAGGGGTCTTGGGTAATACTTGTTATATTAGGGTGCTACATGGTTCTGTACTGTGCTGCTGACATTCTCTCTACAAAAATCCTATGGTTCCAGGGATAGCTGGAGCCAGCCACCTCAGGAACTTTCCTATGCACGAACTGGAAGCCTCTGTTTGTGTGATGAAAGTAGACACACAGACTCCCTGCTTACCAAGACCCCATAGGTATGATACCAAGAGTCATTCTCTGATTTGAAGGGTAAGATCTAGGGGAAAACATCAACACTGTTAGGTAGGTCACTGGAAGTTGCGTGTTGATATATTCCCCCCCTTAGAGGGGTTTCTTCAAATTCTTCTGAAAGAAATCCCACCCTTTTCCCCAGTGTGAGCAGTTTACATATAAGCTCCTATGCTATTCTTAGGTTTTCAGGAAGGACAATAGGGACTGGGAGTAAATCTTGGTCTTTTGGGGGGATTGTTTGAAGGTAAAGAGATTTGATTCACAATATTGTGTTATATGTAATAATTATGGAAATCCCAAGCTTTTCTCCTTTTAAGGCATTTCAGCTGAGCGGGGAATCCATTTTGTGGAGAATGATGCTGCCAAATCTGAAGAAGCTAAGATGGCTCAGGATGGGACCACTGTGTTATCGGTGTTCTTCAGATGTGACCTCCATGTATTTGTCTCCTTTCCTGATAGTTTCGTTTCACTGGAAATCACTGAAGTGTTGGCTGAGCAATCCCAGAGGCTTTTTTCCCAGAGACAACGTGGACCAATAATGTGTACTTAAATGCTGCTCATTTAAATATGGGACAATACATCGTTTTCCTCTCTCCTGTACTTGCGGCCTGCAGTTTAATCTTGATTGTAGTTTTATACAAATATGTGGGTAATGCTTTGTTTTGTCAGAAATTGCTTGGAACATGAAAGGAATTGAACTCATAGAAAAACTCTTGATTTCTGACTCAGTTTCTAGCTGGCCGATACTTGTGTCCCCAATCGTTGATTTGGAATACCGGGGCAAAGGGTGGACCCCAATGTTGGGGTAACGACCCCCAACACAGGGTACTGTTACGTTTGGTTACTTGTACCTATGATTATTCATACCTTGCGACAGCTTGGTAGATGTTCTACCCACATATTGCTTGTCGCAACAGGATGTGATTAAATATATTACATAACTTGAATTACATGATAAACGTGTCCTTACTTTGATATTTTCTCTAGCTGCACTGGATTTAAAATTTATACCCTCCTGTAAAATGTCGCAACATTTAAAGGTGGGGAATGAACATCGAAATATCCCTTTTTCTAGAGGTTCACTGACACTTGTTGTATGTTGTGGTTTTGGTCGAGAGGGGGCCAACATATTTTTAAGAGTTTTAGCTCTATGGTAAGTTATTCGAGGATTTGAAGAAATAATCGGACTTAAAACAGGATCCGACTTGAGAATATCCCAATGTTTCTCTAATATCTGGTACAACTCTTTATGTTGCGATGAGTAAGTGGTAACTAGATAATTAGACATTTTTTTTGTAGAAATTGTTTTTTTACTCATCTGCAAATAGTCAGTTTGGGTTATGCTTGCCGCTCTACTTTTTGCATTACTAACTAGTTCGCTAGGATAACCTTTTTGAATAAATTTGCCTGTTCATCAAAAACTGTGTTGGAAATACAGTTTTTCCTAATTCTACGATATTGGCTGAAGGGTATATTTTTAATCCATTTCTTATGATGGCTACTTGAAAAGTGGATGAAGTTGCTAGAATCCACAGATTTGAAAAAAGTTTTCGAGCTAATTTTACCATCTTCATGATAAAGAACTAGATCTAGGAATTTAATTTGATTTGCTTCAATGCAAGAAGTAAAGGATATTCCCCAAGAATTATTGTTAAGATATTCAAGAAAGTTAGTGGCCTCGTCCTCCGTACCTTTCCATATGAAGACGAGGTCATCAATAAATCTCTTAAATTACACAATCTTAGACTTAAAAATATTGGAATCAGAAAAAATGAGTAGATCTTCAAAAATACCCATGAATAGGTTGGCCAGCGATGGGGCAACTTTAGTCCCCATCGCTGTACCAACCTGCTGGTAATGGGTATCTTTATGCAAAATAATTATTTTTCAAAATCATATTCAGACCCTCAACCAAAAAGAGCCTTTTCCCTTCAGGCATAGCTGGATCTTTTTCTAAGTAAAAATGAACTCCCTGCAACCCTAAATGATGTTTAATATTTGAGTAGAGCGCGACCAAATCCATTGTAAGAAAGAAACAAGATTTCTCCCATTTTAAAACAATTAGGTCCTGGAAGACTTTTGAGTTGAATGACATAGAGTTGTAGGTGTACATCAATGTAGTGAGAAAGATTTGATAGTAAAGAGTTGATCCCTGAGATGATAGGTCTACCTGGGGGATTATGTGCATTTTTATGGACCTTGGGGAGGTGATAGAAAAAAGGAAGAGACGGATTTTTAACTATGAGAACATCCCTCTCTCCCCCATCTATCACCCCCTTGTTAAAAGCTTCTGTTAAAAAGTCAGAAAAAGTTTTTTGTAGTTGTATATTAGCCTTATTATCTACTACTTTATAATAATAGGAATCTCCTAGGATTTTATATAACATAACATATAGGGTTATATGATAGAAGGAGAGAAGCTGAGCTTTTTGATAAATAGGGTTATATCATAGAAGGAGAGAAGCTGAGCTGTATGATATATAGGGTTATATGATAGAAGGAGAGGAGCTGAGCTCTGTGATATATAGGTTTATTTTATGTGAAGTAGGATTTCTGGGTAAAAGCAGTAAAACCGAAAGTAAAACTACTGCTATCCCCACCCACATGCAGTGATTGACAGTTTGCTTTGTACACACACTGATGCAGGGAAAGCTGTCAATCACTGCATGTGGGCAGGGTAATCAGTACTTTCGCTGTCTCTTAAGAAATCCGGTCAGTATTTACTGTCCAAAAATCCTGCTCAAACTATCATTACTCTAATGTATCCTCAGCTCTCTGCAAATCTCCCATTTTCACATTCCAGCATCTCAGATAGGGGAGCATGAATCCCCTTAAATGCATTAACTGAAATTGATACAACAATCTCTTGGGTATAATGTCAGTACACCAAATATCTCCTCTCGCTGTCCCTATGGGCAACATGTATTAACCTGTTTAGGTCTAAAACTCACTTTTTTGCCCATAGGTTACTATGGGCAAAAGAGTGAGTTTTAGACCTAAGCTATTTCATACATATGGCCCATAATCTTTAGTCCAGCTTTTCCTTGTAACCTCTAGCTGTAGGACTGTCACTCAATCTGGAGTTGTTCACATTGCTGTCAACCAGTTTACTATTTTTACTGCAAACCCTTCCCAAGTCAACAACCCTTCTCTGTAACCCCTCTGCAGTAGGCTTCATAACCATTGGGGTTTGTACATTGCATGTTCTTCAAGATCCTTCACTGTATGGTGATTTTACTTCATTTTGATTTTTTATAGGTTTAGGCTCAGCCCGAAGAGTAAATAAAAAACATTATGTGACGTTATGTTTCTTTGTACAACCACACAGTGTAACCAAGCGGTGAATCTTCTAATAATCTTCTAATAATGCAGTAGATGCTGGCATACAATGATTACATTATTTAGCGTGCCGAGCGCATCAAGACAGTGGGTCTCACATGTGAAAATTGCTTCTAGTGCAGTGGTCAAGTCCTCAAGTCACAATATCTTCAGGATACAATATGTTCAACATACAGTGGTCTTCCCAGGGAAATTGTATGTTGAGCCTGATTTCAACATACAATGTCCCAGACACTGCCAATATGTAGAACATGTGATTTACTGGAGGATCTGGCCAATTATCATGAACATTTTACTTCTAAAATACCTATATTACCACCATGCATGCACCAATTGGGTGTTTTATAACAACTTTCTACAGTAGAGTGCTACATGTTCTGCACTGCTCTTTGTGCCACGATGAGCTACTTCTTTAGACACTGAATACCCTATAAATAATAATAACTGGGATAGTGTAAACAACAATGAAAATATTGGAAAAATTCAATAACAACAACCAAAAAAAAGGAAGACCAACACAAAAAATAGTAAAAAAAATTGCTTTATTAAACAAAAATACGAAAATGCACTCACGAAAGAAAAAATAACCAAAAAAGCAAAAAAATTACAAAAAATACCACGCCCAGAAACAAAAAAAAAACACATACACAGAGGTCTAGGGTCACATGGCAACAAATACTGAAAAAAATACTGAAAAAAAAGAGAAATTCCAATGATGAAAAGAATGAATGAAAACCACCAGAAAAAAAGAAAACCAATATGCATTGCTATTCAATGAGGTATAGCACAAATGAAAACAATGCAAAAATATATGTTGATATAATAATACTATACTAGAGATGCATCCAGTGGGAAGAGACAAAATAGTGACAGCTCCATCCCATGTGTATGTGTTATTCTTGGTTTCTGGGTGTGGTATTTTTTGTAATTTATTTTCTTTTTTGTTTTTTTCTTTTTGTGAGTTCATTTTTGTATTTTTTTGTTTAATAAAGCATTTTTTTATATTTTTTTTCTGTTGTCTTTCCCTTTTCTGGTTTTGTTTTTTTTCCTTTTAGCACTGGTGAGTTGCCAATTTTCTTTTTTTGGTACATTGCTTTTTTGTTATTTTTTCTTTCGTAATTGCATTTTCGTATTTTTGATTAATAAAGCAATTTTTTGCTATATTTTTTTGTGTTGGTCTTCCCCTTTTCTTGGTTGTTTTTTTTTTTTTCCTTTAGACACTGGGTGAAGTTGGCCCCATTTTCTTTTTTCTGGTACCTTTTGTTTATGGTATAAGACCCACAGAAGATCCTGTCCCCAAAATAGAAAGGGATTTCCAGCTTCCAGAAGCTCTTTCTGACTGCTATATGTAAGAACTTGTTTTATCTGTATTAACCATCTGCTTCACTTTCTTTAAATGTCATTTTGCATTATGTTGGTGACATTTTGGGGCCTTAGAACCAATTAACAGTTTTCCATAGAGCTATGGTTACAATGAACAATTGTTGGCCCAGAACCAATCAATATTGTATGTGGAGGGACCACTATAAAATCTCATCTCTAATTGGCTCTATAGGAAAGTTATCTTAAATCTAGCATTTTTATTATTTATTATAATTGCTTTTTGTTTTTAGTTTGCTTTCATTGTGCATATTTGAAAATTATCCTGATGCCTTCTGGAAACCATCAAAAAGCTGCTTTTCATGGATTCTGTTGCTCACTGTTGGTAGTATATATCTAACCCCTTAACGCTCCATAACATACTGTAAATTCATCATAAAGGTGCTAAGGGTGCATGGAGAGGGCTAAGTCGCTGAAACCGCTCTAGGCCCGGCAGGTGCCTGCTGTAAGTACACCCACATATAGTATTATGTGTTCTAGATTGTGTGTATCCTGCTGGGAACTAGCTGCTATTTCATCAGTATGGCCTTTTATTCCAAGATTTGCCCCATTTAACTGAACCTTGGTCAAACTGTAGTCCATTTTGGTTAACAGTGTCCATACTGCTCTTCTTTTTTTTAACCATGATTTTATAGTTTTTTTCTTCAATAAAGAGTGAACCTTCTTCATATCTTCAATATCCTGTGTGTACGAGTGCCGGACTGCCATGGTTTATTTTGCACTGCTCTTCTTACTTTGTGGCAAATATTTCTGAATTTATATGGTTTTGTTGTAATGAAAGAGCTGTTTTATCGATCTTTCCTCCTCTATAATACACAATATCACAATTTTACAAAATAAAGTAAACTTGAACTAAAATCTCTCTTAAAATCACTCTTAAAATAATGTGTCAATAATGTATCATAATGAGCTAATATTAAAAATAAAGGAAGCACAAAGTCAACTAATTTGCCCAAACAGGGCTGCACTCTCAATGAGGCAATTCTTTTCTTGACTGTTTTTGCCCTCTATACCAGGGGCTGACTGAGCACAACATTCATGTTATCACTGTCAGGCAGTGTGAACAGGAAGGAAGTCTTGCTGCTCCAATGTAGGTCTTGAGCGATGATTCCTGACACAACCCATCCTTGTGCAATCACTTCAATTCTAAGATGAGTTTTTGACAGAATACATTTATAGCCGACATTTTAGCTTACCACAGTAGTTAAAGGGGTTTTCTCACCTTGTAGATTCACAGAGTCACAGCCAGCTTCACTATATTTACTATTTTGCCATAGGCAACTTTAAACTCTATCTGTTCTCTATCTATAAAACACTAAAACGTAACTTTTATTATGTATAACTCTTAACCTCTATACACACTATTTAAAAACCTGATTTCTAACCTCACCATTTAACCCTTTCTACTTGTGAAGGAAGGAATAGCTCCTTTTCCATTATCAAGTCTGGTGGAACCCTACCTACCAACAGGAAAGCCTTATATATACAGCAAATTAATAACTCCAGTGAGGGATCCCAAGCCTCCTACTTGGGCAATCGTCCCTAATCTAATGGACACAGGACAAATAAGACTCCCTTTTGACACCCTCTGCAGCGGGTGGCACTTGTAGACAGAGGTGAGAAATCATTTAGGCCTGTAGGGTTCAATGTATTCAGTCTGTATATCCATCTTGCCTCTTCCTGCAACAAAACTACATCCAGTTTGCCCTTTCTTTCCCCTAGCTTTTTCACACAGATGCCCCAAAATTTTAGCACCTCTATTTCACCATTATGTACTTCTAAAATGTGTCTCGCTAGGGGGGTGTCACCTCTAGTTTTAATAGTACTCAGATGTTTGGAAATCCGACGACGAAACTCCAGTATGGTTTTTCCCACATAAATCTTGGGGCAAGTACACATAAATCACCCCTCTGGTTTTACAGTTGATAAATTGTCTTATCTCAAATCTTCTCTTATCAATGGGATTAACAAAATCTTTAGTTTTCCATATAAATGGACAGAATGAACAGTTGCCACAGGGATATGAACCTACCAAAATGAATATGTATATTATATATAAAGGAGAAGTGCTTTATGGGAAGAGACTATGGCAATAGTGTACAGTACAATGGAGTTTATATGACAATAGTGTACAGTACAATGGAGTTTATATTCCCAATAAAATGCTATTAGACATGGAAGAGAAGGGGTTTATGGGAGTTGATAAAGCTGGTAGTGTGCTGTGGAATGTAACACGTATTCTGCTTAGTCCGTTCTAGGTGAGCCACGCAGAGGCAATTATATGAGAGAGATGGGAAGGAAGCTCATCACAGTCAGGGCTGAAATGTCGATTGATACAGTGCGTGGGCAGTATGGTAAGATGGGGTGTAAGCCCGCCATGGAGATGGTGAACTTGTCTGAGGATTGTTAGTTATGGGAGTATAGTGGCAGCAGTAGCAGCACATGTTATGAGTGTGCGTGCAGGAGAGCGGAAGGGGGAGTGGGTTTTGTGGATTCTCTGATGACTAATTGGTGAGCACCTGAATAAAAGGAAGTGAGCTTAGACCACATGGGACCGGACCTCTAACCCTTGATGAAGCCAGGTTAGCTGGTGAAACATGTCGGGGAGGTCAGATATGATGTTTTAAATTGTGATTTCTCACCTCTGTCTACAAGTGCCACCCGCTGCAGACAGTGTCACAAGGGGGGCCTTATTTGTCCTGTGTCCATTAGATTAGGGACGATTGCCCAAGTAGGATGCTTGGGATCCCTCACTGGAGTTAATAATTTGTGGTATATATAAGGCTTTCCTGTTGGTAGGTGGGGTTCCACCAGACTTGATAATGGAAAAGGAGCTATTCCTTCCTTCAGAAGTAGAAATGGTTAAATGGTGAGGTTAGAAATCAGTTTTTAAATAGTGTGTATAGAGGTTAAGAGTTATACATAATAAAAGTTATGTTTTAGTGTTTTATAGATAAAGAACTAAATAGAGTTTAAAGTTGCCTATGGCAAAATAGTAAATATAGTGATCAGGAGTCACTCTCTGTTCTCTTGTGAGATTCCCTTTTTTGGAGACTATTTGACAGCCAGCTTCAGACTCACATTTCCTGATCAGGCTATGGGTGTTCTATAGCAGTGAATGGCATGTCAGCTCTACTGTTCCTAACATCCTGTTACACCAAAATGACTGCTGGAGATTTGTAAACTGTAGTTCAAAAGTCTACAGAGCTTGTCAAGGGTTAAAACTTGTCAGTAAGTAATGTAAACAAGTTCCCATCTTTCAAGATAGGAAACACAATAGAAAGTGACATCACTATTGCATCCAAGGCTGCAGCTTGTAAGAGCAGAGAGAGGTGGCCAATAATTAGGGAAGTTTGTGTATAAAAGCATGAGATCTGCACCTAATTCTGAAAGGAAGCAAAATCAGAACAGCACTGTATTTGAAAATAGTTTTTATTAAAGGGGTTTTGCCTCGAAGTAAAATTGATGTGGGAAGCTTGCAAATTAAATAATAAACATTTTCACCATTCATTATTATAAAAAATTCTGCACCATTTTTGTTTAAGTTGCTCCTTTAGTGATCCATTGTCAGGCAGCTACTGAGTGTTCAAACCCCAGGAGCTGTCACTCTACTCCCGTCCTCTGTACTCCTTAGTAATTAGTCAAACAGTGCAAATAAATAAAAAACAAACCTTAATGAGGTATGTGCATTGAAAAAGAGAGAAAAAAACACAGGTTTGGTTCCTGCAGGGATTTGAACCTAGGACCCTTGTGCCTGGAGGCAAAAACTTTACCTCTCAGCTAATCACAATGCTTTATATACACAGACCTTTCTTTGACTAGAGAGAGGAAAGGCATGGTGATGTCATCCTGCTGGGTCACATGATATGCAATTCAAACAAATCAAACACACCCCCTTTGAGCTCACAGAGCTGAAGAGTTTGATGCAGGAGGTATTAAATAAGATCGTGGCAAAACCCCTTTTAACTTTGCCTATATGTTTAAAGCTAATCAATGAAACAGGAATACCCCTTTAACCCTAGGCTAAACAAGTATCTTTTGACAACCAAAGATATTTATGATTTTACTTTATAATTACATATTTTTCATATATATTTCTTCTTTTCCTGAAGAATAATAGATAAATAGATAGATAGATAGATAGATAGATAGATAGATAGATAGATAGATAGATAGATAGATAGATAGATAGACCAACCATCTGTAAAATCACCTCTTAGTATACATCCTGGGGTATTTGTCACTAACACAGTAGCTTCAGATACTTTAAGTCCTATAAGTTGGGACCTCCATGGATTGGACTTCCCAGCACATTCTAAAGGGAGAACAAGCAAACTCTTTGTTATGTTCCTTAAACTATAAAGCTCTCCTGAACAATTTCTGCAATTCAGGGCATATTACTATGCGAAAGAGGCCACTGCTATTAAAGGGTTTGTCTCACTATAGATAAGATAATCCATCAATGTCCGATAGGTGTGGATCCCACACATCAATAGTCTTTACTTGAAACCCTTATTGATTTCAAAGGGAGAATCCCAATTACTTCTCTGTATAAAACGTAGAGGTTTCAGAGCTTATTCTCAAGAAAAGACCTGCGCCTATCAGACACAATGGCATCCTATCAATATGCCATCACTGTCTATGGTGGGAATAGCCCTTTAAGAAATACTGTTGCTGTAAAGGGGTGTACTTGGACTTTGTCAGTGTTTAGGTAGGTAGGGCAGCATTGCATTGTAACATCCATATGTATGCCAGAACCCTTTTTTCTCTGAGGTAAGTAACACCCACTCATCAGAACACCTACGTGATATAAAAGATAACAGTGAAGAAAGGCTATTGCGCCTCTTTCCTTCAATCCCAAAGGAAGATACTTTTAGTGTTAGGCCATGTTCACACGGCTTATTCTGGGACATAATTCAGTCCGTAATTACGCGCCGGAGTGCGCCAATTACGGGCTGAATCCGTCCCAGTAACTACGGTAATGCACAGTTCTCATAGAGAACTTTGCATTACGTCTCCTCTCCCTTCTCGACGAATACGCCGGGCGGGGATATAATTGACAGGTCACTTTCTAGCGGCGTATACGCGCCGCTAGTAATGACTGTCTATGGGCCGGCGAAGTGCCGGCCCCTCGCTCGCTCCCCTGCTCCCGCCCCCGTCCACACGGCGTAATTGCGGGGTGGAATTACGGCCCGCAGTTAAGCCGTGTGATTATAGCCTTAGTGTCTGTGTGCAAGTAGTGCAAGTAGTAAACATTGAAATATGATATGGGAGTCAGCATTCATTTAGGAGTCTTCTCTTTCTTCGGAATGAATTTGGGGTATGTTCTAACTTAAAGGGGTTTTGCCATGAAGGCATTTCTTGTAATCTATTCCTCTCTTCAGCCTTCAGTGTGCTCAGAAGGGGGCATGTGTGATTTGTTTGAACTGCAAATCATGTGACCGAGCAGGCTGACATCACCATGTCTTTCTCAACAGTGTACTCACACTAGTCAAACAAAGGTCTGTTTATATAAAGCACTGCAAGTAGCTACAAAGTAGCTCAGTGCTTAAAGTTTTCGCCTTACAGCACAGGGTTCCTAAGTTCAAATCCCTGCAGGAACCAAATCTGTGATTTTTTTTTCTCTTTATCAATGCACATACCTCATTGAGGTTTCTTTTTTTATTAATTTGCACTGTTTGACTAATTACTAAGGAGTACAGAGGACAGGAGTAGAATGACAGCTCTTGGGGTTGAACACTCACTCAGCAGTGAGTGTGTGATTATTCGGCAGGGAATAGACTGACTGTGGCTGCCTGAGAGGAGAGGTGATATCTGAGCATGTGTGGCAAGACTGAGGAGCCTGGTTGTATCTCCTGGAGACGAGCTGTATACTATGAATCACTAAGGGAGCAGCTAATACAAAAACGGTGCAGAATTTTTAATAATGATGAATGGTGAAAATGTTTATTATTTAATTTGCAAGCTTCTCATGCCAATTTTACTTTGTGGCAAAACTCCTTTAATTTAGCAGTCTGGCATCTTAAAGGGGTTGTCCACTTACCCTATTTTAATCAAAATTATAGAACTGAGGATAGTAGGAAAAAAAAAAACAATACTGACCTCTGATACAACATTTGTTCCAGGACTGCACCTCCCGATCCTCTCCACCAGTCTTCTGTTTTCACTTGGCTTTGGCAGAACGGAACATCATTACTGCAGCCTATGATTGGCTGCAGTGGTCACATGACATTTCTCGATGGCACCGTTTGAAATTCAACTACAAAATCTAGTTGAAAAAGAGGAGGTAGATAACCTCTTTAATTTAAGGATCTGGATTAGGCTTAATTTAAGAGGGTTGTCGATGTCATAAGAAATATATGCTGCTCCTTGGGCCGCATTAAAAGAATAAAATCTATACTCACCTTCCTCCGGTCCTCAGTTCCAGCACTGCGTCTCTCTTCTCTTCTGTTTACAATTTTCTAAAGACATATGTCAGTGCTGCAGCGGTCACCTGCCTCTGATTTACATCAGCATTCAGAAGTAAGCAGCTCTGAACGGTGATGTAAGTAGAGTCATGTGAGCATTGCTGCCAATCAGCAGCTGCAGCGGTGACATCTGTGTGGTCAGAAGAGTAAGATGATAACAGAAGACTGGAGAGACGTAGCCCTGGAACCGAGTATAGGTGAGTATAGTTTATTTTTTTCTAATGCAACCACAGGAGCATTATATTATTTTTTTTAACGTGGACAAAGCCTTTAATCTAGGGTATGGTCAACTATGTGGATGAATACTTGGGTTATATCTAAGGTTTGAATTAATATATGGCTCTGATCTGGTATTTAATTAAACGTGAGAAAGATGATGTTGCTGGGAGGTTTAGTTTTATTGAAAACTGTCAAGCCATAAGATCATATTTGTTGCCCATAGTAACAGACCTTAGATTTTAATTTTCCGGAGCAGTAAAAAAAAAAAAAAGCTGAGCTGTAATTGGTTGCTATGGGCAACAAAACCAGTTTTTCTATTAGACAGTTTTAATAAACGAGACCCTATGCTTTACAAAGCAGAGGATGTGCTGAGAATATTTATTTACTGTAGTTGGCACCATACTTATCACCCATGCTCAACTCACGCTGTAAATTTATGCTGAGTATTTTCTGGCACTGTATCTATCTACTATACATAGTTCTGTTTTTTATATACTATGTGTGGTTCCAGACTATATTTATGTATCAAGCTTCTTTCTGGTACTATTTGCATTATATTTACCAACTTTTTAAAGTGACCTACTGGGAGATTCTGAGAATTTGCATAAACCACGCCCCCTTCACACAAGCCTCGCACCACTGCATACAACTGTGTAACAGCTCTGGAAAAAAAGTTAGTTTCAGTGTGGCATCACCCAGCTTCAATCCTAGTTTAGTTTCAGTGCTATTTGTAAATCTTTCCCTACTTTAGAGACACCAAATTAACTCACTTTACGGTGCTGGTAAGATTAGCAATAAAATCTGAAACTGTGTAATTCTGTGCAGTGTTAATAATGCTTATACACCCTCTCTGTTGGACAATGCAGATTATAATACTCTTCTGATTGACCAAAGCATCGTTGCTCTTATTTGCGCCTTTCATGCTATAGAACTCTTCCTTACTGGTTATTCATTAGTTGCATTAAATCACAAATTATTCAAGATGCCATTAATTCTTTAAAACACTCACTTCAAGTCCCAAGCTGGATGAATGCTATGGGACAGATCATATTTATCTATATTTATTTGTTCTTCAGGCTTTATGGAAAAAGGCCCTATTCCCCCCCAAAAAATGGTGGGTTTATGCCTTTCTGTACTCCCCCTCAGATGAGTTGTTTGCAGTCCTTTAAAGAGCTAAGACGTCCCAAAATAAAGGCCCCCCAAAAAAAACAACTGTTTTTTCCAAAAAATAAAATTTTGGGTTTTTGTCTCAAAGGTAAGTTATAAAGGAAGGGAGGAAATTGGTTACTTGCCTTTTTCATATCATCATTTTAAACATCTGGTGCGACCATGGCTTCCCTTATAAATGGAAGGATGATGTAGGTGTGTAGCAGTTGTTTTCTTTTGTTCTTTTTGTTCTTTGTCCATTTATAGAGCACTAAAATATTCACACACAATCTAAATAAAAAAAGAAGTACATTTTTGGATTGTGGGAGAAACCAACACGGGGAGAACAGAGACACCATGCAGATGTTGCCATTGGTTAGATTCAAACCCAGAACTCAAGCACTGTAAGGGCCTTTTCCCCCCCATTCGGGTTTTTTACCCCGGTTTTTTTAGATGGTTTCATTTTTAAATTTAAAACCGGTTTCCCCCCCCCCCCAAACCCCCCCAAACCCCCCCCCCGGGTGGAAAACTTTTTAACCCCCCCCCCCCCCGGGCCCCCCCCCCTATGGGGGAAAAAACCCCCCCCCCCCCCCCCCCCCACAGCAGCCCCACTGACGGGGTTTTTTTCCACTGCACGGGTTTTCCCCCCGGCGGTTTTTCAGATCGCCGGCAGCTCAAAGAACATAGAACATGTTCATTCTTCCGACCGGTTTTTGAGCGACAGAAGAACATGTCTATGTGAAGTGGGAGGGCTTTGCTCCGCCAATCACAGAGAAAAGATGTCCCTCTGCAGCCATGTGCACGGCACGAAAAAAAAAAAAAAAAAAAGTTTTTTAAATACCGGTCGGGTAAACCAAACCGGTTATTTGTCCTGTGCCGTGTAAAAGGCCCCCCAAGGGGAAATTCAAAATGGGATATTGTGGGGCACACAGGTATGGCCCCCTAATCCATTTTTCATTAACGTTGTTGAAAGTACGCGCTTGCAAGCATTTGTAAAAAGAAGTGATCTGGCAAGAAATCTTTAAAAACATCCGGGCCCGAATGACTGTATTTATTTTTTCACAGCACTCAATTAGTGTTGTACTTTAATGGTTTTACCGTTTTTGCATAGTGTACTTTTGCGCAATCATGCGCTGAAGTATTTCTACGAACCCGTGTGAACCCCCCAAAAAACCTGCTAACCACTGGCCCTGCATTGCCCCACAACGTATTTTTATGCAGCACATCTTTTCAGTTTCATAAAAAAATCGGGCAACATTTTCCTGTTCGGATTATAATTTTAAAACAAATTGAACACAAGTATTGCAAAACTGACTCCATTGGCTTTTGATTTTCTAGTAAATTATAGGATAAGGATGGATAGTTTAATTACTTAATTAATATTTTTTACTTTGTTAATTTAAAGAAGGAAGGAACATCTGCTTCACGGGTCAGTTCGTAGCTAGCTACAAGCCAACCATTTGTGAGAATGAGGAGGGCAGTGCTTACAGCCATTCTCGCCATTCCAAATGTAGCAGAGCACACTCACTTGACTATATTCTGAAATCCCAAAGAAGTGAGTGTGTAGGACTGCTGTAAACGCTATCCTCCACATTCTGTGAAGTGGATGTTCTTTCATGGGAACACCCCTTAAATATTTCGCATGTAAGGGCGTGTCCCTAAAAAAAAGGGACAAAAAGAGGATCTTGGTGATTATGTCCCAGGAGACTTTGTAAAGACCACTTCAATGGCTGTGTCTTCTGTCTCTCCCTATCTGAGTGGGGCCCTGGTTGGCAAAAGTTTCCTATCTCCTAGAGAAAAACTTGCTAATCAATCATTTGAATCCCACAGGCAATCAGTTGGGCTCTGTTCTGAGTAATAAAGATCCCAGCTAAAGTTTTGCTATGACGTGGACAACCCCTTTAGATATCTCAATCAGCTTAGCTACATTTGTCAGATACACATGCAGAGCTTGGCAGGTTTTAAAAAGAACCAAAATTGATTTGCTGTTACTACAGGAGTGACAGAATGAAAAATGATGAAAAAATGAAAAACGTCAGAATGTAGGACTCCATGTTTTAGGCAGAGGGAAGAGGAAATTGGTAAAACTTTTTAGTAAATTCTATCTCACACAGACTCATACTGTTTACAATCATTTCTATTCTACTTTGGGAAGCTGGTTTTATTTAGAGTAATGTGCTTCCGATAATCGGGCTGACTCAAATTTTTTTAGTCTGCCAATCAGCAAGAGAAAAGAAGTGCATGATACATTTCATTTTTCCTGTCTGACCAGGGGATTTATAAATGCTTAACAAATTTTCTTGGAAGCTTCCACTCAGTTGTCCAAAATGCAGGTAGAATCCGAAGCACAACACTACTAAAGAGTATAGATCGGTTCTTTGGAATATTTAAAGAGGATAAGTAAAGGGTGACTTCTAGTGTTGATCGAACTGTTATAGAAAAGTTAAGTTCTAGTAGAACTTCTCAAATTTTTAGAACTTGAATCAAACATGTTACTGTTCGTTCGAGTAAAGTTCTAGTTCTAGTTGAACACGCCATTTTCAGTTTTGTTTTCAGAGGCTTTCTGCACTTTTGGTGGCCATCCAATCAGTGCAGAGCACAGAGAAGTGTCAAAAATTCACGCTGTTTTTGGGGGCTCTCATTGGCGCTAAAATTCACATGACCATTGTAAAAAATATTTCACTTACTGCCTTGTGAACGCCATTTCACTCCCTCTGTACTGACAGACTGCACTTATTAGATAGCATTTTTCCTCTCCTTTAAAACAACCTTAGGGATTTTTAATTTAATGGGTGTATCTTTCCCCCCACCCAAACCGTTATTTGGAACATTTCAGGGGGCCCCATGACGCCTCTCAAAAATGGGGTAATATTATACAAGTGCTTGGGGTTTGCTAAACAACCAGTCCCAAAAGTTCTATTTTGCAGTTTTTTTGGGGGTTAGTAATTGTAAACACACGTCTCCAAACCTCCAGTGAAAGGAGCCTTGGCCCCCTCAGGGGTGCAGGGGGTGCTACCGCGCACCCCGATATTTTCCCCCCCCCCCCCCGGTTCATGCCCGGTAACTGCCTTGGGCCGCGCCTTCCTTCCTGCCATGCCTGCTGGGGCCCCTGTGCAGGTCCCCAGCACCTGTGTCTGCTATGACTCGCCCTTCCGTCCCCGTCTGTTGCTTCCTGGGGCCGTCTGTGCACGTGCCTCCAAAGGGGTGCGCGCGAAGCTTCCGCCTATTTATTTTCCCGCCTTAAAACCCCTCTTTCACCTCCCCAAGAGTCTGCCCCTCACCTCCTGTTCTCTTCCCCCCTCCCTTTAGTTGTAACCTCGCGGGTAGGTTCCCTCTCTCCCCTCGTGTGCCTTTTCCCCCCTTTTCCCATTATACTGAAACCTGGGTTTGGGGACTTAGGGGGTTTTTTCCCCCACATTTTCGAATTCCCGCCCCCCTTTGGAATCGGGTTGCTTATTAAAAAAATTTTATTAATTAAAAATTTCCCCTTTTTTATTTTTCCCTTTTCTGTGCCCTTTTCCTTCTTCCCCCCTGACCTTTGGCTTTTAAGAGGAAGTTCTTTTTCTTACTCTGGGTCATTTCTTTTGCAGTTGTTTGCGTGTCCAGCGGTTCCCATCTTGAGCTCCTGCCAGAAACTCGGTCGGGTTTGGACCCTTTTAAAACCCCTGAGATGCTGGCCCCGTGCCCCTTGGGCCCTCTAAAGCCCCTGGCCGTCCGTCCTTTTGTGCCCTTGTGTCTCCTTTTATCCTGCCGTTTTCCCCTGTCCTGTTTGGGGCTTCCTTTTTCCTTTCCGGGGTTCCCCCGGGTTTCTGAAACCTGATGTGTTTCCCCGTCCAGTTCCTGCCGTTCCTGGGGTTTGGTTTTTGTGTACTTTAAAAACCCTCCTTTTTCCTGCGTCATTTTCCCTTGTATCCCCCACCCCCCGGTTTTTCCTGTCTTGCACCCCGGCTGTCACCGAAGGTAGCCACGTCAGGGTAGTGCCGGGGGGGCCCCCCGCAGAAAAGCCCATCCCGCTTTGGGGCGGGCTCTGGCAAAAGACCGGGGCCCCTTAGACTCCCCCTTCCCTGGGTGGTCCCCCAAACAACCACCTCGCCTGCGGTAAATCAAAGCGGTTTAAAAACCCCGGATGTCGGGGGGCCCGGCGCCTGGGGCAACGTCCATCGGCGCCCGCACCGTTTAAAACGAAAAGCTACCCCCCTGTTTGCAAGCTGTCCCCATCTTTTGGGAAAACCTTTTTAAAAGAATTAATTATTTTTACCCTCTAAAATTTTTTCTATGGGTATAAAAATTTTAACCCAAACATCTTCTCCCATAGACTTTAAAGGGGGTTCGAATAGACCAAATTTTTTGAGGTTCTAATCAAAACAAAAACCCTTTTTCATTTGTTCGTTTCAACCTAGTGCCCTTAAAATAAAGGGGGAACTATATTTCTAAAAAAAACCTAAAAAAAAATAAAAACCCTTCTGAAATAAGATTTTTTAACATTGAAATTGCAATTAGAATTTAGCTCCCGGCCCCCCCCCCAAAAAATGGGGGGGTGTTAGGGGGGGAAAATTCCCAGTTTAACCCCCTTGGCCCCACAGCGCGGCGGGCAGCGTCACCCCCCCCGGGGCTTTTTCCCCCCCTTTAGAGGCCGGGGCAAAATGGCCGTGGAAATTTTAAAATAAATGAAGAGCAGTGCCGCGCACCGTTTTTTTCCCAAAATGATCATAGTTTCGGGACCAAATCCGGACATGGCAGGGGGGACCCTTGTGAAGGCCCCCGTGGGCTGCCAGCCCAACGGGCAGGAAGGGGGGGGAAACCCCCCAACTTTTTTCTTTTCCAAAGGGGGCTTTCTCTTTTCAAAGGGGAATTAGACTGTTTTAAACGATCTTTGCCCCCTAGGGGGTCAAGCACCATAGGGGGGACTCAATTTTAAATTTAAAAAAAAAGAGAAATAAATTTTTTTTAAAGTACAAAAAAAAGTTTTAAAAAGGGTTAAAATTTCCCCCCCCTTTTTCCCCATTTTTCCCAAATAAAAAATTTAAAAATTTTTAAAAAATTTTTACACAAAATTTGGTATGCCTCGTCCAAAAAAGTCCAATATATAAAAAAAAAAACATAAATTTATTCATACGCTGAACCCCCTTAAAAGGGAAGAAAAATTTCCCAAAACGAAAAATTTTTTTTTTTTTGGGGCCCATTTTATGTAAATTTAAAAAAATTGGGGAAAAAAAGGTTAAAAAAAGGGTTCCGCATGCCTTCCAAACTGTTTAGCGAAAAAAAGGGTACACTTCACCCGAAAAAAAAAATGCCCCCTCATGCGCCTAGGTTTTAAAATAAAAAAAAGGGTTTTTGGCTCCCAAAAATGGCGCCCCCGGCCAAATTTTTCAAAAAAAAGAAAAAAAAAAATTTTGGAATTTTTTTTCGTGGTACCAAAAAAAACGGAAACCCAACATTTTTGGGGTTTTGGGCCGGGTTTGGGGTTTTAACCCTGTAAAATTTACAGATTACTTATTTATAATTTACGGGAATCACCCCCTTTAAAAAGCAAACCCCCGAAAAACATGGCAAAAAAAATTTTTTTTTTTTTTTTTTAAACTTTTTGGTCCCACTTGGAATTTTTTTTGCCGTTTTTTCCCCCAAAAATTTTTCCCAATTTTTAAGTACAGGGGTTTAAACCCCACCCATTAAAAGTAAAATTTTTGCCCCGCAAAAAAAAAGGGCCCTCTTATTCAATTTGGTGGAAAAAATTTACAAAATTTTTTGGCAAAAGGGAAAAAGCGGGGAGAAAAAACCCCCAACTTTTTCAACAAAAAAAAAACCCCGGGGGGGCCCCTTAAAGGGGTTTTTTTAAAACTGAAATAAAGTTTGGGTACTCAATTTTTTAAAGGAAGGGAAAATAAGGGTTTTTAAAAAGGGAAAAAATTTTTTTCAAGAAATCAATGATATTTTGTTCCGGAATTTTTAAAACAAACAAAAACAAATCTACCTTAAAATAGATTTAACAAGATTTTTAAAAGATTTAAGAACATTTTAACTTGGCCAATTTCACCATATTCAGGGCTGAACTTCAGGACATAGAATGGAAGCAAAAATTGTCAGCTGACAATGCAGAGGCTAAATGGAAGAGCTTTAAAAATTTAGGGTTGGGTTTTAAATTACATTTGAAAAAATTTTTAAAATTATAAGTAACAACAAATTTAAACATTTTTAAAATTAACCCCTTTTAAAAAGCTGGGGGGTTTGGGATTATGTGTGTTGAATTATATAAATTTTTATATAAAAAAAAAATATATATATAAAAATTTTAGGAGAGAACCCCGGAAAAGGGGTTGGAGAGAGAGAGAGAGATAGGGAGGGAGGGGAGAGAGAGAGATAGGGAGGGAGGGGGAGAGGGAGTGGGAAAGAGAGGGAGGGAGGGGGAGAGAGAGGGAGGGAGGGAGGGAGGAAGAGAGAGGGAGGAAAGGGGAAAAGGGAGGGGGGGGGGGAGGGGGAGAGCGGGAGGGAGGAGGAGGAAAAAGGGGGTTTGGGAAGAGAGAGGGAGGGGGGGGTTTTTAAAAGAGGGGAGGGGGGGGAAAGGGGGGGAGAGGGGAAAGGGGGAGGGGGGAGAGGGGAAGGGGGGGGGGAAGGGGAGAGAGAGAGAGGGGGGAAGGGGGGACAAGAGGGGGGGGGGGAGAGGGGAAAGGGAAGAGGGGGGAGGGAGAGGGGGGAGGGGAGGAGAGGGAGGGGGGAGAAAGAGGGATGGTGGAGGAGACGAGGACAGAGGGGGGGAAAAAGAGAGAGGGGGGAGAAGGGAGGGGGGACAGGAGGAGAGACCAGAGAGAGGGAGGGAGGGGGGGGAAGAGAGAGAGGGAGGGAGGGAGGGGGAGAGAGAAAAAAGGGGGAAAGAACGGGGGAGACGGGGTGGGAGGGGGGTAAAAAGAGGAGGGGGGGGGGGGGGGAGAGAGAGGGGAGGGGGAGAGAGGGAGGGAGAGAGAGGGAAGTAGGGGGAGAGAGAGGGAGGGAGGGGAAGAGAGAGAGAGAGGGAGGGAGGGGGAGAGAGAGGGAGAGAAAGATGGAGGGGGGAGAGAGAGAGGGGAGGGAGAGAGAGATAGGGAGAAAGAGAAAGGGAGAGAGAGAAAGGGGGAGGGGGAGAGAGAGGAAGGGAGGGAGAGAGGGGGGGACATAGGGATAGAGAGAGGGGGAAGGGGGGGGAAGAGAGGGAGGAATGGGGGTGGGGGGGAGAAAAAAGGAGAGGGAGGGAGAAGAGAGAGGGAGAGAGAGAGCGAGGGAGGGAGAGAAAGAGAGAGGGAGGGAGGGAGGGGGAGACAGAGAGAGAGGGAGAGAGAGAGATAGAGAGAGGGAGAGAGTTAGGGAGAAAGAGAGAGGGAGAGAGAGGGGGTGCCAGAGAGAGAGGGAGGGAAGAGAGAAGGAGGAAGGGAGAGAGAGAGGGAGAGGAGAGAGAGAGGGAGGGGAGAGAGGGAGGGAGAGAGAGAGGGAGGGAGGGGAGAGAGAGGAAAGGAGGGAAAGGGGAGAAAGAGAGAGAGGGAGGGGAGAAGAGAGAGAGGGAGAGAGAAAGAGGGAGGGGGAGAGAGGGAGGGAGGAAGGGGGAGAGAGGTGGAGACAGAGAGGGGGAGACAGAGAGAGAGGGAAGGAGGGGGAGAGATAGAGAGAGAGGGATGGGGAGAGAGTGAGAAAGAGAGGAGAGAGAGAAAAAAGAGGAGCGAGAGAGGGAGGGGAGAGAGAGGGATGGCGGGGGAGAGAGATGGAGGGAGGGGGAGACAGAGAGGGAGGGAGGGGGGAGAGAGTGAGGGGGACAGAGAGAGAGTGAGAGAGAGAGGTAGGGAGAGAGAGAGGGGAGGGAGTTTAAAGGGAAAGGAGGGGGGGAGGGGGGGGAAGGGGGGAGGGGGAAGGAAGAGAGGGAGGGAGAAGGGGAGGGGAGGAAAGGGAAGGAGAGAGGGGAGGGAGAGAGATAGGGAGAACGCGTGAGGGAGGGAGGGGGGAGGGGGGAAAGAGAGAGGGGGAAAGGGGGAGAGATGGGGAAAAGAGAAGGGGGGGAGAGGGGAGGGTGGGGGAAAATTGGGGGGGGGAGAGAGAGGGAGGGAGAGACAGAGAGGGAGGGGGAAGAGAAGGGAGAGAAGGGAAAGAGGGGAGACAAAAAAGAGAGGGGGGGAAGAGAGGGGGAAAGGGAGGGGGAAGAGAGGGGGAGGCAGGGAGAGGGGAGGGGGGGGGAAGGGGAGAGGGGGAGGGGGGGAGGGAGGAGGGGATGGAGGGGGGGAGAGAGAAAAGGGAGGGGGGGGTAGGGGGAAGAGGGAGGGGGGGGGAAGGGGGCGGGGGGAGAAAAGAAAAAGAGGGGGGGTGGGGAGAGGGGGAAGGGGGGGGAGGAGAGGGGGAGAGAGGGGAAGGGAAGGGGACAGAGAGAGGGAGGGGGAGAGGGGGAGGGAGAGAGAGGGAGGGAGAGGGAGAGAGGGGGAGGAGAGAGAGAGGGATGGATGGAGAGAGACAGAGAGACAGAGAGGGGGAAGAGAGAGTGGGAGAGAGGGAGGGAGGGGAGAGAGACAGAGAGAGGGAGGGAGGGGGAGAGAGAGAGGGAGGGAGGGGAGAGAGACAGAGAGAGAGAGAGAGAAAAGGAGGGTGAGACAGGGGGGAGGGGGTTTGGGGGGGGGGATAGAGGGAGGGAGAGGGGGGGAGGGGGGGGGGAAAAAGAGGGAGGGAGAGGGGGGGAGGGAAGTAGGGGGGAGGAGTAAAGGGGGGAGGGAGGAAGAGAGAGGGAGGGAGGGAAGAGAGGGGGAGAAAGAGGGAGGGAGGGGGGAGAGGGGGGGGAGGGAGGGGGAAAAAAATGGGAGGAGAAGGAGAAAAAAAGGGGGGGAGGGGAGGGGGGAAGGGGGGGAAAATAGGGGGGGAAAGGGGGGAAAAAAAGAGAGAAAAAGGGGGGGGAGGGGGTGGGGGAGGAGGGGAAGGAGGGGGGGAAAAAAGGAGGGGGGGGGGGGAGGAAAGGGGAAAGGAAAGAGGGGGGAGGGGGAAAGGGGGGAGAAGAAAGAGGGGGGGGAGGGGGGGAGAGGGAGGGAGGGGGGAGAAAAAAGGGGGAAGGGGGGGAGGGGGAAAAGGGGGGAGGGAGGGGGAGGGGGGGGAGAGAGAGATGGGAGAGAGGGAGAGGGGGGGTTAGGAAGAAAAGGGGGGAAAGGGAGGGGAGGGGAAGAGGGGGGGAAGAGAGAGAGGGAGGGGAAAAAGAGAAAAAAGGGGGGAAGGGAGAAGAAAAGGGGGAAAGGGGGGGAGGGAAGAGAAGGGGAGGGGGGGAGGGGGGGGGGGAGGGGGGGGAGAGGGGGGAGGGGGGAGGGAGGGGAAGAGGGGGGAAAGGGGGGGGAGGGAAAGGAGAAAGAGAAAAAGGGGTAGGGGAGGGGGGGGGGGAAGGGAGGGGGGAGGGGGGGAGAGGGGGGGGAAAGGGGGAGGGAGGGAGGGGGAAAGGGGGGAGGGAGAGGAAGGGGGGGGGCAGGAGGGTGGGGGGAAGGGGGGAAGAGGGGGAAAAATAGGGGGGGAGAGGGGAAGGGAGGGGGGGGGGAAAAAAAGTAGGGGGGAAAAAAAGAGGGGGATGGGGGGGGGGGAGGGGGGGGGGAGAAGGGGAAGGGGGGGGAGAGAGGGGGGAAAAAGAGGGGGGAAAAAGAGAGAGGGGAGGGGAGAGGAGGGGGAATGGCGGGGGGGAGAGTTTGGGGGGGGGGAGGGGGGGGGGGAGGGGGGGGAGAGGAGGGGAGGGGGAGAATTTAAAAGGGGGGGACCCAGGGGGGGGGGAGGGGGGGGAGGGGGGGAACGGGGGGGAGAGAGGGGGGGTAGGGGGGAGGGGGGGGAAAGAAAAGGGGGGGGAGTGGGGGAAAAAGAGAAGGGGAGGGGGAAAAGGGGGAGAGGGGAAAAGGGAGGGGGGGGAGGAGGGGGGGAAGGGGGGGAGGGGAGGGGGAAGGAAAAGGGGGGGAAGAGAGGGGGGAAAGGGGGGAAGAAAATGGGGAAAAAAGGGGGGGGGGTGGGGGGAAAAAGGGGAGGGGGAGGGAAAAAAAGAAGGAGGGGGGAAAAGGGGGGGAGGGGAGGGGGGGGGGGGGAGAGAGTTTGGGAGGGGGAGAAAGGAGGGGGGGGAGGGGAGGGGGGGGAAGAGGGGGGGGGGGTGAGGGAGAGGGGAGGGGAGGGAGAGGGGGGAGGGAGAGGGGGGAGACAGCGGGAGGGGGGGAGGGGAAAAGGAGAGGGGAAGGGAGGGGGAGGGGGGGAGAGGGGGAGGGGGGGAGGAGAGGGGGAGGGGGAAAAAAACAGAAAGAGGGGGGGAGGGGAAAGAGGGGGAGGGGGGGGGGAGAGGGGGGGAGGGGGAAAAAATAAGGGGGGGAAGGAGGCGGAAACAGGAGGGGGGGAGGGGGGGGGAAAAGAGGGGAGGGGGGAAGGGGGGGGGAAAAGGGGGGGGGTTTTTGGGGGGGTAGGGGGAGAACGGGGGGGGGGAAGGGGAAGGGGGGGAGGGGGAGAGGGGGGGGAAGGGAAAGGGGAAAAGGGGGGGGAGGGGGGGGGGGGAGAGAGAGGGAGAGAGGGGGGGAGGGGAAAGAGAGGGAGGGGGAGAGAGGGAGGGGAGAGAGAGAGGGAGGGAAAGGGGGGGGGGGAAAAGAGAGGGGGGGGGAAATGGGGGAGGGGGGAAAGGGAGGGAGGAGAAAAAGGGGGGGAGGGGGGGGGGGAGGGGGGGGATAGAGAGGAAGAGGGGGGGAAAAGAGGGGGGGAGAGAGAGGGGGGAAAGAAAGAGGGGAGACAGAAAAAGGGGGGAAAGCTCCCGGCATAAACCTTGAAAACAATGTTCCCCTTTTGTGTAAACCCCAAATTTTGTGGTTAGAATATTGCAAAAGGGTTTTTTTATCTTTTATTTCCTTCATTTTTAAAGAACTGAAAAACTTTGTTTTCCTGTTACTTCTTTTCTCTTTTGAGCTAGTGAAATTCATTGAGGGGTTTTTTCTAATAAAAAAATAAAGGTTAATAAAAAAAATTTTGGGTTTTTGATTTTTTATTTTTTGTTTTTTTCAAAATTTTAAAATATTTGAATATTTTAAATTTTAGATTTGTTATTTTGTACATTTTTTTTTTATTTAAAACCCAAAATGTAGTTCACGGGGTTTAAAGAAAGGGTCGGGAAATTTGAAATGGGGTTTTAAATTTTTGGTATTTTTTTTCATACAAATTTTTTGTTTTTTTGCTTTTACTATATTACATAAAATGAAGTTCAAACGTATCAACCCACAGAGTAAAACTAACTTGTCAGTTTATATACCTACCTACCCAATGGTAGACTATAAAGAAATGATGGGTGACTCCCCGCCCCTACATCAGGCACCTGGCATAGGAAAAGAGGGTTACTGTGGGTATGGGCCATCACCATGCTTTCCTATATAGACCCCCATTAGGTAGAGAGGTATAGAATTGGTTTCTATCACTGTATGGTCACTGTATGGCCTGGTTCACACGGCTTATTGCCGGCGTAATTGCGGGGACGGATTTCGCCCCGCAATTACGCCGGCAGCCGTGCAGCGGGGCGGGGGTGGGGCGCCGGCAGCTCGCCAGCCCCATAGACACTTATTATCTACGGCGCGTACGCGCCGTAAATAATGTGCATGTCACTTTCTCCCCCCGCGGCGGATTCGCCGAGCGGGGGGAAGAGACGGAATCCATAGTTCTCAATGAGAACTGTGGATTACCGTAATGACTGAGACGGATTGGAGCCGTATTGCAGCGCAAATACGGCGCGCAGTACAGCTCCAATCCACGCCCAAATAAGCCGTGTGAACATGGCCTATGGCGGTAACATATGTCTGTAGAGCGCTGCGTACAACTGATTGTCACATGTGGTGGTGGCATTTAGTCATGGTCTGGCAGTATTATTTGGTTCTTGGTATTGTAGGAGTTTTTCCTTTTTAGTAGCAATAATTCGTATGGTAGGTTTGATCCATGTATCGGTGTATTATTTGGTTACTGTTATTTATAAGGGTATTACACTGTCATACGTAGGTGAGCGCTTTTGAAAAAGTTAATTTGTCAGCGCTGATTTTCATTTTAAGTTTTCTCCTCTGTAAAAACACATGTCAGTTCACAATGTGCTGTGAAAAATGCTGTGTGAACCCAGCCCTACTGAGCAAACTTTAACACAGAGGGCCCGGGCCCTGGATGTTTTAGGACCCTAGCGACGCCCCTGCCAAGATCCAATAATACTATTTAAGGATCAAACAATACTGCCAGACCAAATGCCACCAACATATGCAGTCACCATATAGTGCCAGATAACCAGTATACACAGGCTCTGCAGACATATACCACCGCCATACAGTGACCAGATAGTGGTAGATACTAGTTGTATTTAGGCGCTCTGTAGACATAAAAGTGATTGCACTGAAGTTACATTTAGTGACTCACAGGAGACATTTCCTCTGATTGGAGTCGTTCACTTTCCTTTTTTTCTGCAGGCTGCTATGATGACTTCTCCTGGCCACGACTCGCCTCTGCAGAATTTAGCACACAAACATTTTAGAATCCTCACTTTTCCAGCTCCTATATACCTACTTACCAACTGGGAGGTTTATATAACTACTTACCTAATGGGGGTTTATACAGGAAAGCATGATGACGCCCCGTCCCCAACAGCAACCTGCTTTTCTATGATAGGAAAGCCAGTTGCTTGCTGTGGAGGATGAGGAGTCACCTATCGCTCCATTAGGTAGGTATATAGACCCCTTTCCAGCAGGTAAGTATATAGGTCTCAGTAGGTAGGTCCACTGAATGTAGTTTATAAAGTTGTCCAGAAAGGTAGTTATATAGGCCCCCTCAGTAGGGGGGATCTCCCCCGCAAAAAAATAGGTCGGAAAGTTTAGGTTTTAAGGGCCCCCAGTAACTTATTAGGTATATAGGATCCCCAAGTACATTGGTAGTTATATAGGGCCCCCAGTATATCTACCATACTAGGTCCCCTAGTATTGTAGCTATATAAGTAATAGGTCTCCCAGTATAGTAGATATATAATAGGTCCTCCAGAATGGTAGATATATAATAGCTCCGCCAGTATGGTAGATATATAATAGGTCCCCTAGTATGATAGCACTATAGGGCAAATTAAAAATAAAAAACTCACAGTACTCACCTCTTTCCTGTTTCCCTGTTGAAGCTCTCGCTGCTCCCAATCTTCCCACACAGGTAGCATGACGCCATCATGCCACGCAGGCAGCGTGATGACATTCTTACACCGCCTGTACTGTATACTCCAGAGGGCCTCAATCCTGCTTGTGACCCACCGGATTAATCCTCAGAGCAGGGACCTATCGCTCTCTGCTCTGCGGCAGCATTCAAGTGCATGTGCACCCAGAGACCACACAGACACTTGAAGAGACCGTTGGAGCTCCAGGCCCACAGAAGTGGCTCGGAACCCAGCAACCTCAGGTTTGGGGCAGCAGCAGTTTTATCTGGGGCACAGGCCGCAGATAAAACTGCCTAGTGACACCCTTACCACGCAAGTGCACTCACACGGGCCAGCTGTAAAACAAAATTGAAATTGTCTGGCAGGCCTAAACTTACTGTATGGCGAATCCGATTTGGTCCACGAGTCAGAGTTTGACGCCCCTGATGTAGAGCAACAATTCTTTATTTTGGATCCTAAGAGAGGATCAGTGCCATGCAGTACCATGTTGAACTTACAGTGACCGGTATGATAGTGTGAGAGCAATAACGCCAAATCTAAAACACCTGCTCCTCATTCATGGCTGAGACCTTGTAACACTAACGAATCACATGACATCATGGAGGAAAAATGGCAAATTGGACACAATGTTGTTTTTACTTAGAGGTGTACTTACTTTTGTTGCCAGCAGTTTAGACATTGATGGCTGTGTGTTGAGTTAATTTGGGGCATACTAAATTTACAACGTTATACAACTTGTACTCTGTTTACTTTACATTGTATCATAGTGTCATATCTTTTCAGTGTTGTCCCATGAAAAGATTTAATACAATATTTACAAAAATTTGAAGAATGTACTCACTTTCTGAGATACTGTTTTATACTTTAAAACCCAGAATTTTTAATTACACTTTTAAAAATAACTAGTTTTTTTTTCCACAAAATGCATGAATCAGAATAACCCCCCGGTTTAGGTCAATTAAAATTTCCCAAATTCTTTATTTTTTCCCAAATTCCGAAAAATGACAGTGAGAGAATTTTGGGGCATTTTTTTACTTTTGAAAAATTTTTCATAACTAGGATTACTATCCCTTTTTAAAAAATTTGGGGGACACCCCCATATGATGAGTCATGTTTTGGAAGCTTATGACAGGTTTATTGACAACATCGAGTTATTTTAGAGACCACTGTGGTGTTTTTAAAAAGCCACTAGAAACCAAATGCTTCTGTGTTTTTTCTATGGAAAAATCTAAATAATTTGAAAAGATATCGGAAGAGAATTGGGGCTTTGTTGGTTTCTTTGGGGTGCAATTTCCGTCCCCAAAAGGTCCCTCATCTCGTACAAAAAATTATAGGCAAGTACAAAAAAGTGGTAATTTGTCCACCCCATCATACCTCGGGAAAGGGAAGGTTCTGTGTTTCAGAGATGAACGTTTTGGTTGATTTGTGCTTTTCAACTCGAGAACAAAGCAAAAGACCTTGTGAAAATGCTGGGGGAAGGGGGTAAGATTGTGTGTTATCAAGTAAACGAGTACTGTATAAACTGGGCTAAAAGGCCATTGCAATAGAAAAAAGGCTAATTTTTGGGAGACAGTCTGTGGTTGAAAAAACTAAAATTAAACTGTATGGACATAATGATATCTTTAGTTTGGGGGAAAAAAAGGGAGAAGTTTTGAAGCCTGAAACCATTCCAACGGGAAAACAGGGGTGGCGCTTATGTTGTGGGGTTTTTTTGCTGCAGGAGGGCTGGGCACTTCCAAAATAGTGGGTTTATGAGGATAGAAGATTATGCGGCAAATGAAGAAACATCTAAGACTCCCCAGAAAGTTAAAGCTTAGGTGAAAAAATTTTTTTCCCAAAAATGGACAAACCCAAAAAGTCCTGATTCAATCCTATTGAAAATTTATGGGCAAAGTTAAAAAGGCAGGTTTCGAGCAAGGAGCCTAAAAAGGGTCATTTTCACCAGGTCGTCAAGAAAAATTGGGCCCGACTTCAAAAAACTTTTGTGAGAAGCGGTTGGGAAGGAAATCCAAAAGGTTTGACCAAAGTTTTCATTTAAAAGGGAAATGCTCCAAAATTTACTAATGGAATTTTTTTAAAAATTTTTTGACTTTTCAGAAAGAAATAAAAGCTTTAAAATTCCTCTGTCTCTTATTTGGCATTTGGCAAAATTTAAGTAATTTTTGGTAATCCTAATTGACCTAAAAAAGGTAGGGTTTTTGCTGATTTCATGTAGATGTGGAAAAACTGCATAGTGTCTTTTTAAATGTCTAGTAAACTTCTGTTTTTTAACTATATATATATATATTATGCAGGAGAGGAGAGGAGGAGGGGGAAGAGGGGAGGGGGAGAGAGAGAGAGAGAGGTGTTTATATATTCGTTTGAACGTCTCCAGGGTCATTGCTCTGGATCGTGCTATGGTAAACCATTTAAAGGACACCGTACCGCTTCTTTAAAATTGGATCGCAAACTTTATTCAGGCACGGAAAAAAATTACAGAAAAAAATGTAAACAAAACCTTGGCCATCTAGCCACTAGTTATACCCAGAGGACCCTCTCTATTAGTGATCAAGGCCTTCCCCCAAGCACCAAAAACCAATTGCTTAAACCCGCCCATTACATGTAAGGCTTCCCTCAAACCTCTTGGGGGCCCCCGAGCGTCTCCTCCTTGTGCTCTAAAACTCCAGGCAGCCGACCATGCCCCCAGGATACAATGACAGGCCTTTAATAAGCCTGGTAAGACCTGGAACTGGAACACGGAGAGTAGGCACCCACCCAACACTTTGCCTACACTCGGTAAAAGCCATCCCGAAATGGCTGACACAGTCATCCTAACCTTAAACTGATGCCAACCACTTACTGTGGTCGACAACATACTGAGGCTGTGGCTCCTAACCCACCAAGGCCAGGTAACCTTGGTGGGGGATTTTGCTTGCAGGCATCAGCTTTGCCCCCTGGTGGGGAAAAAAACTGCTGCCCGAAAACACTCAGTAACTATTTCAGAGAAAGAAATAAAATTTTTGTACCTGCTGTTTGTGTAAGTTTTACAAACCCCCAGAAATTGCTCAGGGAGTGTAGTCATCCAGGGGGGGCAATCAATGCGAGATGTGGCAAGAAGGCTAGTGGTCTGTCAGCAAGTGGGGGAGCTGGAGAAATGCCCCCCAGGACAGTTAAGTACAACTGGAGACATTGAGGGACAACACCCCAACAGCAGGACCGCTTCCTCCTACTTTGTTCAAGGAGGGGAAAAGGGGAGAGGTTCCAAGCCCTTCAAAATGCCCAGCAGACCCTAAAATTTAAAGTGTTTCTAAACTGTGAAAAAGACTCCATGAGGGTAGTATGAGGGCCTGACATCTACAAGTCTGTGTTGTGCTTTCAGCCCAATACCATGTAGGATGATTGGTATTTACCAGAGAACACCAAGATTGGTAGATTCAACATTGGCGCCCTGTGCTCTTCAAGGATGAGAGCAAGTTCACACTGAGCACATGTGATAGATGTGACGCCGTGGATTCCTTCTGATGCATGACAATGTGGCTGAAGTGTGTCAACAGATCCTGCATGATGCTGTGGACTAGCCTGCCCAATCCCCAGCCCGGATTCCAATCGAGCACATCTGGGACATCATTTCTCATTCCATCCACAAACGCCACGTTGCACCATAGACTGTCCAGGAGTTGACTGATGCTTTAATCCAGGTCTGGGAGGAGTTTCCTCAGGAGAACATCTGGCACCTCATTAGGAGAATGCCCAGTCATTATAGGGAGGTCATACAGGCACCTATAGGCCACACACACAACTGAGCCTCATTTCCTTGTCTTGGGGCATTTCCACTGAAGTTGGATCAGCTTGAAATTTGATTATCCACTTTGATTTTGAATATCAATCCAAATCCAGACATCCATGTGACATTAATTTTGATTTTTAGTGATCATTTTTATGTTTTATTGTTCTGAATGCATTCTACTATGTAATAAATAAAGAACTGCAACTGGAATATTTCATTCATTGAGATCTAGCATATGGTATTTTAGTGTTTTTTTAGTGGTGTATATATAAATATATATGCACACAACTATATATTATATAGCATATATACAAAATATACATATATACAGACACACCAACACACATGCAGATTTATTAAACAAATACATGCACACATATGCACACTGCATCCATACAATTATACATTTGCAGACACTGTACCCTGAAGCTCTGTCTTCGGTATCAGGTCTTTTTTAGGAGATGGCAGGGTCGGAGCTGAGGGCCGTTTTTCACTGCAGAATGCTGCTACAGAGGTCATGACCTCTGTAGGGCAGCAGCATGAAGTTATCAGCTTTGTGCTGATATGGTACATGCCACCAGAACTCATTGACACTGGGACTGTAAGGTGCTAGAAGATAATTGCTCCTAGCTGAAGCTACTGACCTAACTCTGCAGAGAACACTGAAACATCCTTCTTGTGTGCGCTGCCTCAAGTGCCTCCCTCCAACATTCCCTGCTGCTGCTGCATCGGGTATTGAAACAGTTATCCAGCAGCAGTAGCTAAGTTTGAAGACTAAATAAACTATTTTATTTCCCTCTGAAGTGCTGCCTCCTCCTTCCTGCCACCCTAGGCACTTGCCCTCACATGCCTAGAGATAAATACAGCCCTGCCCCTAAATAATGGTAATGGGAAATGAAATGAAAGCAGAGCTACTAAATGGGTTCTTTAGTTCTGTATTTACAACAAAAGAGAAAGTAGATGAGGTAGACAGGACCAAACTTATGTAGACAGGGCCAAGCTAAAGTAGGAGAGGCCAAGGCTCTCAATACATCAATAAATAAACTGAATTAGCTTAAAGGGGTTTTGTCACTATGAAGATTAGCTTTCAACATTAAGGAACAGTTAAAAACTTTTTCTAAGTACATTGATCAATAGATTTTACATTATTCATGAGATAACATTTTAGGTGCTCTGAGTGCACACTATGGATCCCTGGCTCCCTGACCATAATTCTGTTATCTGATTAGAGCAGAAAGTTTAGAGAATGGAGTGAAGTCATCCCATGGACTGACTGATCTCCAGAGCAAACTAATAAGGATTTTTAAGATAAACCATTTTTTTCGTCCCCACAAAAGTACCTTTTTTTTTTAAAGAATAAAAAATCTCCTGCACTTTGTTAGGCTAGTTCACACGGTTAAAATTGAACGTATTTCAGCCGTAATTAGGCCCTTTGTGCGCGAATTTCGGGTGGAATAGTCCTGTCATTACGGTAATCCACAGTTTTCATAGAGAATTTGGATTACGTTCCCCTTCCTCTCGGGGGGGGAAAACGCCGCGGGGGAAGATAAGTGACATGTGAATTACCGCGGCGTATAAACCCCCTGCTTTTAAGCGTGTGAACTAGCCTTTTGTTTTAAATTCAGCTGTTAAGATATGTGCCCACAGCCTGCACAGGAAGTGGAAATAAAAGGTACAGGGTTACGCACATCTGAAGGGGTGGGTGCTCATGTGGAAAGGTCAGATTATGTATAGGAAGTGGAAGCCTAAAGCTGGCTGTGAAAAGAAGGCTCCGTGAAACAGTCAGATGTGAAAACCCCTTAAATGCATAATGTATATAGTACAAACAGAGTATTCAGCCTTTCCTGCCACTAGTGTCTGAGGAAGGGGTCTAAATTAAAGTGTCCAAGAAATATACTAACACTCCAGTGATAATGTTCACATATTTTACCACCAGTCTTTGTCTGCGTGGCAGAAGCAATGACGCCAATATGTATGGCACATCATGGTTGCTATGTAACAAAGCATTGGCACTTGAGCAGTGTGGTATGCAAATTCACATGATGCTGCCATATATTTTCATAACTACTGTGCAAAATCTTGTTTAAGGGCCTGTCCATGGTTATGCTCCTTTGTGAGGCAGCACAAGCTATGACAGAAATGCTGTTTCCAATGCTGTGCCCCAAAAAT
>JAODAL010010762.1:65000-103402 GCA_025379985.1 Phyllomedusa bahiana | reverse complement strand
AATTGCGCAAAAAAATGAGCCGCACAAATAGTGCTTTGTAGGTGTTACTTTTGCTGTTTTTTTAGCCACACAAAAAAAATTACAGTTGTTTAAATTGTTGGAATTGGCTACAAAAAAAAATTATTTTTTTGGGTTAAAAGACGGTTTTTGGGTCAGCACCCAGCAAAAAAACCCTTTAAATTTAACCCCTGGTTTAATTGCGCCAAAAATTGAGCGCACAAAATAGTAGTTTGTGCTGTTCCCCATGCGTGTTTTTGCCACCAACAGAGATACGTTGTATTAACCTTTGCTTGTAAATTTGGTTACGGGAAAAATTTATAATTTTGGGCTTAAAAAAGAGGTTTTTTTTCAGCACCCAGCAAAACAAAGCTTAATTCCCCCCTGGTGTAAATTGCCCCAAAGAATTGGCGCACAAATGTAGCTTTGTGCGTGTTAAATTCGGTTTTTTTCTGCCCAACAAAAAAAAGGGAAAACTTTTTTAATTTTTTTGAATTGGGCTACAGGAAAAATTTTATATATTTTGGCTTGAAAAAAAGGTTTTTTTTTGTCAGCACACCAGCAAAAAAACGTTAATTAACCCTGGATGAAAATTGCCCCAAAAATTGAGCCGCACAAATAGTATTTTTAAAGCTGTTACAATTGCGTGTTTTTAGCCCACAAAAGAGAAAAAGTTTAATTAACTTTGTTGTAATTGGCTCAGGAAAAATTATTATTTTGGCTTTGAAAAAGACGGTTTTTTTTTGTCAGCACCAGCAAAACCGCTTAATTAACCCTGGATGAAAATTGGCCAAAGATTGAGCCGCCAAATAGTAGCTTTGTACGTGTTACAATTGCGTGTTTTCTACGCCACACAACAAGAGATACAGTTGTAATTAACCTTTGCTTGTGAATTAGGCTACAGGAAAAATTTTATATTTTGGCTTGAAAAAGACGGTTTATTTTGTCAGCCACACCAGCAAAAAACGTTTAATTAACCCTGGATGTAATTGCGCCAAAGAATGAGCCGCACAAAACTGTAGCTTTGTAGCTGTTACAATTGCTTTGTTTTTACGCCACACAACAAAGAGATACAGTTGAAATTTTAACCTTTGCTTGTGAATTAGGCTACAGGAAAAATTTATATATTTTGGCGTTGTAAAAGAGGGTTTTTTTTTGGGTCAGCACACCAGCAAAACAACGCTTAATATAACCCCTGGATGAAAATTGCCCCAAAAGAAATTGAGCCGCACAAAATTAGTAGCTTTGTAGCGTGTTACAACTGCGTGTTTTCTAGCCACACAACAAGATATAAGTTGTGATTAACCTTTGCTTGTGAATTTGGCTACAGGAAAAAATGTATTCTATGTTGGCGTGGAAAAAAGACGGTTTATTTTTGTCAGCACACCAGCAAAAAACAACGCTTAATTAACCCTGGTGTAAATTACGCCAATGTATGGCGGCAAAAACTAGTAGCTTTTGTAGCGTGTTGACAATTGCGTGTTTTCTACGCCAACACAACAAGGAGCATACAGTTGTAATTAACTTTACTTATCCCCCCCCCCCCCCCCCCCCCCCCCCCCCGCATTAGGCTACAGGAAAAAAAAATGTAAATATTTTGGCGTTGTAAAAGACGGTTTTATTTTTGTCATGCAAACCAGCAAAACAACGTTAATTAACCCCTGGCGTAAATTGCGCCAATGAATTGGTGCAGCAAAACTAAGTAGCTTTGTTGCGTGTTACAATTGCGTGTTTTCTACGCCCACACAACAAGAAGATTAAAAGTTGTAATTAAACTTTGCTTGTGAATAAGGTACAGGGGAAAAATGTATATATTTTGGCGTGAAGACGGTTTTGATTTTTGTCAGCACACCAGCAAAAACAACGCTTCAATTAACCCTGGATATTAATTGCGCCAAAGATTGGAGCCGCCACAAACTAGTGTTTGTTGAGTGTTACAATTGAGTGTTATCTACGCCAAACAACAAGAGATATAGTTTGTAATTAACCTTTGCTTGTGAATTAGGATACAGGAAAAAATGTATATAATTTTGGCGTTGAAAAATGACGGTTTATTTTTTTCTGCACACAGGCAAAAATCGCTAATTAACCCGTGGATGTAATTGCGCCAAAGATTTGAGCCCGCACAAACTAGTAGCTCTTGTAGTTGTTACAATTACGCGTTTTCTACGACACACAACAAGAGAACAGTTTGTAATTAACCTTTGCTTGTGGTTTAGGCTACAGGAAAATGTGTATATTTTAGGGTTGAAAAGACTGTTATTTTTGTCAGCACACCAGCAAAACAACGCCCCCCCTTTAATGTAAAACCCCTGGATGTAATTGCGGCCAAAGAATTGAGCCGCACAAAAATAGTAGCTTAGTTGAGTGTTACATTTGCGTAGTTTTTCTAAGCACAACAACAAGAGATTACAGTCTGTAATTTTACCTTTGCTTGTTGAATTAGGTACAGGAAAAATGGTGTATTTTTTGGCCGTTGAAAAAGACGGTTTATTTTTTGTCAGCACCCCAGCAAAACAACGCTAATCAAAACACTGGATGCTAAATTGCGCCAAAGAATTGAGCCGCACAAATAGTAGCTTTGTAAGCGTGTTTACAATTGCGTGTTTTTATACGCCCACAAACAATATATACAGTTGTAATTAACGTTTGCTTGTGAATTAGGCTACAGGAAAAATAGTTTAGATATTTTTGGGAGTGTATAAAAATGACGGTTTCTTGGGGTCAGCACACCATGCAAAAACAACGCTTATTAACTCCCTGGATGTAATTGCGCCAAAGTAATTGAGCCGCACAAATAGGTAGCCTTTGTAGCGTGTTACAATTGCGTGTTTTTCTATGCCACCACACAAGTGATACAGTTGTAATTAAAATTTGCTTGTGAATTCGGCCTTCCGAAAAAATGTATATTTTTGGCGTTGAAAATACGGTTTATTTTTGTCAAAACACCAGCAAAACAAGGATTAATTAACAATGGATGTAAATTGCGGGATAAAAAGAATTGAGCCGCACAATCTAAGTAGCTTTGTAGGTGTTACAATTGCGGTGTTTTTCTACGCCACACAACAAGAGATACATTTGTAAAATAAACCTTTGCTTGTGAAATAGGCTACAGGAAAATTTATATATTTTGGTTGAGTTGATAAAGTCGGTTTATTTTTGTCAGCACCACCTGCAAAATAACGTTAATTAACCTCTGCGATGTAAAATTGCGCCCAAAGAATTGAGCCGCACAACTAGTAGCTATTGTGTTGCGTGTTACAATGAGTTTGTGTTCTTCGCCTACAAAACAAGAGATACAGTTGTTAATTACATTTGCTCGTGAATTAGGATACAGGAAAATTTATCTATATTTTTGGTGTTGAAAAAGCGGGTTATTCGTTTGCAGCACACCAGCAAAACAAGCGTAATTAACCCCTGGATGTAAAATTGAGCGGAAAAAGATTGAGCCGGCCGCACAAAAAATAGTAGTTTGTTGCGTGTGTTACAATTGCGGTGTTTAATTACGCCACACAACAAGAGATTACAGTTGTGTTATCCTTTGTCTTCGTGAATTAGGCTACAGGATAAAATGTATATATTTTTTGTGCGATGAATAAACACGGTTTCTTGGGTCAAGCACAACAGCAATAACAACGATTATAATTAACATGGATGTAAATTGCGCCAAAGAATTGAGACCGCACAACTGAGTATGCTTTGTAGCGTGTTGCAATTGCGTGTTTTGCTACGGCACACTCACAACCAAGAGACACAGTTTAAATTAAACTGTGGCTTGTGAATTAGGCTTACAGGAAAAATGTATATTTTTTCGGCGTTGAAAAAAGACGGTTTTTTTTTTGTCAGCACACCAGCAAAACAATGCTTAATGTAACCCCTGGATGTAAATTGCGCCAAAGAAATTGAGCAATCACAAACTAGTAGCTTTGTAGCGTGTTACAATTGCAGTGTTTATACGGCCACATCAACAAGAGATTACCGTTGTAATTAACTTGCTGTGAATTAGGATACAGGAAAATGTATATATTTTGGCCGTTGAATAAGACAGGTTTATTTTTGTCAGAACACCCAGCAAAACAACGCTTCAATTTAACCCCTGGATGTAAATTGCGGCCCAAAGAATTGAGCCGCACAACACTAGTAGCTTTGTTGCGTGTTAACAATTGCGTAGTTTTCTACGCCACACAACAAGAGATACAGTTGTAATTAATCCTTTGCTTGTGAATTAGGATATAAGGAAAAAACATGTATAGATGTGGCGTTGCAAAAAGAAGGTTTATTATTTGTCGCGCACCAGCAAAACATACGCTTATTATCACTGGATGGTATATTGCGCTCAAAGAATTTAGCCGCACAACCACTTGTTCTTCCGTCAGCGTGACATTGCGTGTTTTCTAAGCACACAACAAGAGTTTACAGTTGTATTTATCCTTTGATTTGTGAATTAGGCTACAGGAACAAAATTTATATTTTTGGCACGTTGAACAACGAAGGTTTATTGGGAGTCCGCCACACAGCAAACAACGCTTCTTAATTAACCCATGGATGTAAAATTGCGCTCAATCTGAATTGAGACGCACAAAACTAGTCGCTTGTAGCGTGTTACAAATTCGTGTTTTCTACGCCACACAACAAGAGATACAGTTGTAATTAACCTTTGCTTGTGAATTAGGCTACAGGAAAAATTAATATATTTTGGCGTTGAAAAGGAGGGTTTATTTTTGTCAGCACACCAGCAAGACAACGTTAATTAACCCTGGATGTAAATTGCGCCAAATGAATTGAGCCGCACAAACTAGTAGCTTCTGTAGCGTGTTACAATTGCGTGTTTTCTACGCCACACAACAAGAGATACAGTTGTAATTAACCTTTGCTTGTGAATTAGGCTACAGGAAAAATTGTATATATTTTGGCTGTTGAAAAAGACGTTTATTTTTGTCAGCACACCAGCAAAACAACGCTTAATTAACCCTGGATGTAAATTGCGCCAAAGAATTGAGCCGCCAAAACTAGTACTTTGTAGCGTGTTACAATTGCGTGTTTTCTACGCCACACAACAAGAGATACAGTTGTAATTACCTTTGCTTGTGAATTAGGCTACAGGAAAAAATTTATATATTTTGGCGTTGAAAAAGACGGTTTCTTGGGTCAGCAAAACAGCAAAACAACGCTTAATTAACCCCGGGATGTAAATTGCGCCAAAGAATTGAGCCCAACAAAATATTAGCTTTGTAGCGTGTTACATTTGCGTGTTTTTAAGCCACACAACAAGAGATACAGTTGTAATTTACCTTTGGCTTGTGAATTAGGTAACAGGCAAAATTTATAATATTTTGGCGTTGAAAAAGACAGGTTTATTTTTATCAGCACACCGCCAAAACAAACGCTTTAATTAACCCCTGGTTGTAAATTGCGGCCAAAGAATGGAGCCGCACAAACTAGTAGCTTATAGCGTGTTTCAATTCGCACGGGGCGTGTTTTCTAGCGTCACACAAACATGAGTTACAGTTGTAATTAAAATTTGCTTGTGAATTGCGTACAGGTAAAATTATATATTTTGGCATTGAAAAAAGACGGTTTCTTGGGTCAGCACACCAGCAAAAAAACAACCGCCTTAGTTATCCTGGATGTCAAATTGAGCCCCAAAGAATTGAGCCCACAAAATCAGTAGCTTTTTGTAGTGTGTTACAATTGCGTGTTTTTCTACGCCACACACAAGCATGATACAGTTGTAATTAACCTTTGCCTTGGTTTAATTAGGCTACAGGACAAATTTATATATTTTGGCGTGAAAAAGGACGGTATTTTTTTGTCAGCACACCCAGCCAAAACATCGATTAAATAACCCTGGATGTAAATTGCGCTCAAAGAAATGTGCCGCACAAACTAGTAGCTTTAGTAACGTGTTCAATGTGCGGGTTTTCTACGTACACAACAGGATACAGTTGTTAATATTAACCTTTGCTGTGAATTAGGCTACAGGAAAAATTTATATATTTCTGAGCGTTGAAAAAGACGGTTCTTGGGGTCGCACACCCGCAAAACTACACTTAATTAACCCCTGGATTGTAAATTGTCTGCCAAAGAATTGAGCACCCACAAAAATAGAAGCTGTTGTAGCGTGTTGTTTCATTGCGTGTTTTTCTTACGCCACACAACAAGAGATTAAAGTGGTAATTAACCTTTGCTTGTGAATTAGGCTAAAGGAAAAATTTATATATCTTTTGGCGTTGAAAAAGGACGGTTGTTTGGGGGTCAGCACACCAGCAAAAAACGGCTTAATTAACCCATGGATGTAATTGCGCCAACAGAATTGAGCCCAACATAAATAGTAGCTTTGTAGCGTGTTACAATTGCGTGTTTTCTACGCCACATGTACAAGAGATACAGTGTTAATTAACCTTTGCTTGTTTGAATTTAGGGTACAGGAGAAAAATTTATATATTTTGGCAGTTGAAAAAAGAGGTTTATTTTTACAGCACACCAGCAAAGACATCGCTTAATTAACCCCTGGATGTAAATTGCGCCAAAGAATTGCAGCCGACACAAACTAGTAGCTTTTTATAGCGTGTTACAATTGGTGTTTTCTACGTCACACAACAGAGATACAGTTGTAATTAACCTTTGCTTGTGAATTAGGCTACAGGGAAAAATTTATATATTTTGGCATTGAAAAAGACGGTTTCTTGGGGTCAGCACAACCAGCTCCAAAACAACGCTTAATTAACCCCTGGAAGTTAAATTGCCGCCAAAGAATTGAGCCCCACAAAACTAGTAGCTTTGTAGCGTGTGTGTTACAATTGCGTGTTTTCCTACAGCCACACAACAAGAGATACAGTTGTAATTTAACCTTTGCTTGGATTTAGGCTACAGGAAAAATTTAAATATTTTGGCGTTGAAAAAGACAGGTTTATTTTTGTCAGCAACCAGCAAAACAACGCTTAAATTAACCCGGATGTAAATTGCGCCAAAGAATTGAGCTAGCCGCACAATCTAGTAGCTTTGTTAGCGTGTTACATTGGGTGTTCTCTACGTCACACAACAGAGATACAGTTGTAATTAACCTTTTGCTTGTGAAGTAGGCTACAGGAAAAATTGAATATTTTGGCGTTGAAAAAGACGGTTTATTTTTGTCAGCACACCAGCAAAACAACGTTTAATTTAACCACTGGAGTGTAAAATTGCGCCAAGAATTGAGCCCACAAAATAGTAGCTTTGTAGCGTCGTTACATTTGCGTGTTTTCTACGCCCACAACAAGAGATTTACAGTTGTAATTAAACTCTTTGTTGTGAATTAGGCTTACAGGAAAATTTTATATATTTTGGCGTTGGAAAAAGACGGTTTATTTTTGGTCAGCACACAGGCTAAACTACGTTTAATTTAACCCCTGGGATGTAAATTGCAGCCAGAGAATTGAGCCGACAAACTAGTAGTATTTGTAGCGTGTTACAATTTCGTGTTTTCTACGCCACACAAAGAGATACAGTTGTTATTAACCTTTTGCTTGTTGAATTAGGCTACAGGGAAAAATTTATATATTTTTGCCGTTGAAAAGACGGTTTCTTCGGTCAGCCACAACCTGCAAAACAAGCTTAATTAAAACCTGGATGTAATTGCGCAACGAATTGAGCCGCACAAAATAGTTAGCTTTGTAGCGTGTTTACCAATTGCATGTTTTCTACGCCACACAACAAGAGTTACAGTTGCTATTACCTTTGCTGTGAAATTGGTACAGGATAAAAATTTATATCATTTCGGTGTTGAAAAAAGACGGGTTTATTTTTGTCAGCACACCAGCAACATACCAACGCTTAATAACTGGATGTAAATTGCGCCAAGAATTGAAGCCGCACAAACTAGTAAGCTTTCGAACGCGTGTTACAATTGTGTGTTTTCTAAGCCACACAACAAGAGATACAGTTGTATTAACCTTTGATTGTGAATATTGGCTACAAGAAAAATTTATATTATTTTGGCCGTTGAAAAAGACGGTTTTTCTTGGGGTCAAGCACACCAGCAAAAACAACGATTAACTTAACCCCTGGATGTAAATTGCGCCCAAAAGAATGAGCACCATAAAATATTGCTTTGTAGCGTGTTTACAATGCGTGTTTTCTACGCCACACAAACAGTAGATACAGTTGTAATTAAGTTTGCTTGTGAATTAGGCTACAGGAATAAATTTATATATTTTGGCGTTGAAAAGACGGTTTTTTTTGTAGCACACCAGCTAAATCAACGCTTAATTAACCCTGGATGTAAATTGCGCCCAACAGAATTTAGAGCCACACAACAATAGTCATGCTTTGTAGCGTGTTACAATTGCGTTTTTTTTAACGCCACACAACAAGGATACAGTTGTGAACTTAACTTTGCTTGTTAATTAGGCTACAAGGAATAAATTTATATATTTTGGCGTTGAAAAAAGACGTTTTTTTTTGTCAGCACTCCAGCAATAACACCGGCTTAATTAACCCTGGCTGTAAGTTGCGCCATAAAGTATTGAGCCGCACAAACTAGTAGCTTTTGTAGCGTGTTACAATTGCGTGTTTTCTACCGCCACACAACAAGAGATACAGTTGTAATAACCTGTGCTTGTGATTTAGGTACAGGAAAAATTTATATTTTGTGGCGTTGAAAAAGACGTTTATTTTTGTCAGCAACACCAGCAAAACAACTCTTTAATTAACCCCCTGGATGTAAATTGCGCCTCAAAGAATTGAGCCACCAACTAGTAGCTTTGTAGCGGTGTTACATTGAGTTTTTTATAAGCCTCACAACAAGAGATACAGTTGTAATTAACCTTTGCTTGTGATTGGCTACAGGAAAAAATTTTTATATTTTGGCGTTAGAAATGAAGGTTGTATTTTTATCAAGCACACCAGCAAAACAACCGCTTAACTTAACCCCATGGATGTAAAATGGCCAAAGAATGAGCCCCACAAAATAGTAGCTTTGTAGTGTGTTACAATTGCGTGTTTTCTACGCCACCAACAAGTGATACAGTTGTAATTAAACCTTGCTTGTTATTAGGCTACAGGACAAATTTATATATTTTGGCGTTGGAAAAAAGAACGGTTTATTTTTGTCAGCACATCAGCAAAACATCGCTTAAATAACCCTGGATGTAAATTGCGCCAAAAGAATTGAGCCGCCACAAACTAGTAGCTTATGTAACGTGTACAATTGCTGTGTTTCTACGCCACACAACATGAGATACAGTTGTATTACCTTTGCTTGTGAATTAGGCTAACAGGAATAAAATTATATATTTGGCGTTGGAAAAAGACGGTTTCTTGGGGTCAGCACACCAGCAAACAATGCTTAATTAACCCCTGGAAGGTAAATTGGCCAAAGGAATTGAGCCCCACAAACTAAGTTGCCTTTGTTAGCGTGTTAACAATTTCGTGTTTTCTAACGCACACACAGAGATACAGTTGTAATGAACATTTGCTTGTGAATTAGGCTACAGGAATAATTTATATATTTTGGCGTTGTAAAAAGACGGGTTTCTTGGGATCAGACACAGCAAAAACAACGCTTAATTAAAACTGGATGTAAATTGCGCCAAAAGAATTGAGCCGCACAAAATAGTAGCTTGTAGCGTGTTACATTGCATGTTTTCTACCGCCACAAAACAAGAGATACAGTTGTATTAACCTTTGCTTGTGAATTAGGCTACAGGAAAAATTTATATATTTTGGCGTGTGGAGAAAGACGTTTCTCGGGGTCAGCACACCAGCACAAAATCAATGCTTCATTAAACCATGGATGTAATTGCGCCAAAGAATTTAGCCCACACAAAAAATAGTTGCTTTTGTGAGGGTGGGTTACAAATTGTTTGTTTTCTACGCACACAACAAGAGATTTCTGTTTGTTATTAACCTTTGCCTGTGAATTAGGCTACAAGGAAAAATTTGTACTATTTCGGTGTTGAATAAGACGGTTTATTTTTGTCAGCACACCAGCAAAACATCGCTTTAAATAAACCCCTGGATGTAATTGCGCCATAAAGAATTGAGCCGCACAAACTTGTAGCTTTTGAAGGTGTTACAATTGTGGAGTGTATTCTAAGCCACACTACAAGAGATACAGTTGTTGTAATTAACTTTGCTTGTGAAATTGGCACAGGAATAATTTATATATTTTGGAGTTGAAAAAAGACTGGTTTCTTGGGGTGTCAGCACAACAGCAAAACAAACGCTTACATTAAACCCCTGGTGTAAATTGCGCTAAGGAATTGAGCCCAAAAAATAATTAGCTTTGTAGCGTGTTACATTGCGTGTTTCTACGGACACCACACAACAAGAGATACAGTTGTAATTAAGCTTTGGCTTGTGACAATTAGGCTACAGTGAAAAATGTATATATTTTGGCGTTGAAAAAGACGATTTTATTGTCAGCTCACCAGCACAACAACGCTTATTTAACCCCTGGATGTTTAATTGCGCCATATAATTGAGCACCGCACAAACTAGTGCTTTGTAGCGTGTTACAATTGCGTGTTTTCTACGTTCACACCAACAAGAGATACAGTTGTAATTAACTTTGCTTGTGAATTAGGCTTACAGGAAAAATGTATATATTTTGGCGTTGAAAAGACGGTTTCTTGGGGTCAGCTACACCAGCAAACAAGCTTAATTAACCCTGGATGTAAAATTGCGCCAAAGGATTGGGCCCACAAAATAGTAGCTTTTTAGCGTGTTACAATTGCGTTTTTTCTACGCCACACAACAAGGAGATACGTTGAAATTAAAACTTTGCTTGTTAATTAGAGCTACAGGAAAAATTTATACTATTTTGGCGTTGAAAAAAGACGTTTTTTTTTTGTCAGCACTCAAGCAAAAAAACGCTTAATTAACCACTGGCTGTAAATTGCGCCAAAAGTATTGAGCTGCACAAACTAGTAGCTTTGTAGCGTGTTACCAAATCTGCTGTGGTTTTCTACGCCACACAACAAGAGATACAGTTGTAATTAACCTTTGCTTGTGATTAGCTACAGGGAAAAATTTATATTTTGTGGCGTTTAAAAAGACGGTTTTATTTTTTGTGCAGCACACGCAAAACAACTCTTAATTACCCTGGATGTAAAATTGCGCCCAAAAGAATTGAGCCCACAAACTAGTATAGCTTTGTAGCGTGTTACAATTGCGTGTTTTCTAAGCCACACAAACAAGAGATTACAGTTGTAATTTAACCTTTGCTTTGTGAATTAGGCTTCAGAAAAATTTATATTTTTGGCGTTGAAAAAGACGGTTTATTTTTACAGCACACAGCAAAACAACGCTTAATTAAAACCCTGGATGTAAATTGCGCCAAAGAATTGAGCGCGCACTAACTAGGTGCTTTATAGCGTGTTACTATTGAGTGTTTTCTACGTCACACAACAAGAGATACAGTTGTAATTAACCTTTGCTGGGAATTAGCTACAGGAAAAAATTTATATATTTTGGCATTGAAAAGACGGTTTCTTGGGGTCAGCACACCAGCCAAAACAACGCTTAATTAACCCTGGATGGATATTGCCGCAAAGAATTGAGCCCCACACATATAGTAGTTTGTAGTGTGTTAACAAGTGCGTGGTTTTCTTCGCCACACAACAAGTAGATAAAGTTGTGATTAACCTTTGCTTGTTAATTAGGCTACAGGACAAATTTATATATTTTGGCGTTGAAAAGACGGTTTTATTTTTGTCAGCACACCAGCAAAAATCGATTAAATAAACCCTGGATGTAATTGGCCAAAGAAATGTAGTCCCGCACAAACTAGTAGCTTTGTAAGTGTTTACATTTAGCGTGTTAAGTTGTTTTCTAAGCTGATCACAACAAAGAGATACCGTTGTATATTAACCTTTTGCTTGTGAATTAGGCATACTGGAAAATTTATATATTTAGGCGTTGAAAAGGGTCGGTTTCTTGGGAGGTCTGCACACCAGCAAAACAACATTAATTAACCCCTGGATTGTTAATTTGCGCCAAAGAATTGAGCCCACAAAATGAAGCTTTGTAGGTTGTTACAATTGCGTGTTTTCACGCCACCACAACAAGAGTTCAGTTGTAATTAAACCTTTTGCCTTGTTAATTAGGCTACAGGAAAAATTTATATATCTTTTGGCGTTGAAAAAGTCTGTGTTGTATCGGGTCAGACACAGCAAAACAACGCTTAATTAACCATGGATGTAATTGCGCCAAAGAATTGAGCCCAAAAAAACAATTAGTAGTAGCTTTGTTGCGGGTTTCAATTGCGTGTTTTCTACGCCACATAACAAGGATACAGTTGTAATTAACCTTTGCTTGTGAATTAGGCTACAGGAAAAAAATATATATATTTTTGGGGTGAAAAGACGGTTTATTTTTATCAGCACACCAGCCACAAAACAACGCTTAATTAACCCTGGATGTAAATTGCGCAAAGAATTGAAGCCGCACAAACTAGTTGCTTTTTATAGGTTGTTACAATTGCGTGGTTTTCTACGTCACTCTAACAAGAGATACAGTCGTTGTAATTAACTTTGCTTGTGAATATAGGCTACAGAAAAATTTATATATTTTGGCACTGAAAAAAGACGGTTTTCTTTGGGGTCAGCACACCTAGGCAAAAACAACGCTGAATTAAACCCCTGGAAGTAATTGCGCAAAGAATTGAGCCCCACAAAACTAGTAGCTTTGTAGCGTGTTACATTTGCGTGTTTTCTTTACGCCACACAACAAGAGATACAGTTGTAATTTAACCTTTGCGTGTGAATTAGGTTACAGCGAAAAATTTATATCTTTTGGCGTTGAAAAAGGACGGTTTATTTTTGTCAGCACACGCAAACAACGGTTAATTAACCCCTGGTTGTAAAATTGCGCAAAGAATTGAGCCGCACAACTTAGTAGCTTTGTAGCGTGTTTACAATTGTGTGTTCTCTACGTTCACACACAAGAGATACAGTTGTTATTAACCTTTGCTTGTGAATTAGGCTACAGGAAAAATTTATATATTTTGGCGTTGAAAAGAGGTTTATTTTTGTCAGCACACCAAGCAACAACGTTAATTAACCCCTGGATTGTAAATTGCGCCAAGAATTGAGACCACAAATTAGTAGCTTTGTAGCGTGTTACACAATTGCGTGATTCTAACGCCACACCAACAAGAGATAAGTTGGTAATTAATAAAAAATAAAAAAAAAATACCCTTTTTGGTTGTGAATTAGCATACAGGAAAAATTTATATATTTTGGCGTTGAAAAAGACGGTTATTTTTGTCAGCACACCAGCAAAACACCGCTTAATTACCACCTGGATGTAAATTGGCCAGAGAATTGAGCCGCACAAACTTGTAGCTTATGCGCGTGTTACAATTTCGTGTTTTCTACGCCACACAACAAGAGATACAGTTGTAATTAACCTTGCATTGTGAATTAGGCTACAGGAAAAATTTATATATTTTGGCGTTGAAAAGACGTTCTTCGGGTCAGCACACCAGCAACAAACGCTTAAATTAAAACCTGGATGTAAATTGCGGCCAAACGTATTGAGCCGCACAAAATAGTAGCTTTGTAGCGTGTTACAATTGCATGTTTTCTACGCCAAAACAAATAAAAGATAAATAAACAAACAAGAGATACAGTTGCTATTAACCTTGCATTGTGAATTAGGTACAGGGAAAAATTTTATATTTCGGTGTTGAAAAAAGACGGTTTATTTTTGTCAGCACACCGGCCAAAACAACGCTTAAATTAACCCACTGGATGTAAAAAATGCGCCAAAGATTGAGCCGCACAAACTAGTAGCTTTGGAAGCGTGTTACAATTGTAGTGTTTTCTATGCCTCACAACAAGAGATACAGTTGTAATTAACCTTTCGCTTGTGAAATAGGCTTACAAGAAAAATATTTATATATTTTGGCGTTGTAAAGACGGTTTCTTGGGGACGGTCAGCCACAACACCAGCAAAACAAGCTTAATTAACCTGGATGTAAATTGCGCAAAGGAATTGAGCCCCAAAATATATTAGCTTTGTGCGTGTTCAAATTGCGTGTTTTCTACGCCACACAACAGAGATGCAGTTGAATAAGCTTTTTTTCTTGTGATTAGGCTACAGGAAAAATTTATTATATTTTGGCGTTGAAAAAAGAACGGTTGTTATTTTGTCAGCACACCAGCAAAACAACGCTTATTAACCCTGGATGTAAATTGCGGCCAAGATTTGTAGCCCCACAAAATAGTAGCTTCGTAGGTGTTACAATTGCGTTTTTTTCTGTCGAAACAACAGGAGATACAGTTGAAATTTAACTTTGCTTGTTAATTAGGCTACAGGAAAAATTTATATTTTTGGCGTTGAAAAAGACGTTTTTTTTTTTTTTGTCAGACTCACAGCAAAAACAACGCTTAATTAACCCTGATGTAAATTGCAACCAAAGAATTGAGCCGACAAACTCTGGTAGATTTTTTGCGTAGTCTACAATTTGGGCGGTTTGTTTTATTAGCCAACAAAAAGAGATACAGTTGTTCATTATCCTTTGTTGTGAATTAGGTACGGAAATATTTATTATTTTTGGCCGTTGAAATGACGGTTTTCTTGGGGTCAGCACACCGCATAATAACGCTTAATTAAACCCTGGATGTAAATTGCGCCAAAGAATTGAGCCCACAAAAATAGGTAGCTTTGTAGGTGTTACAATGCGTGTTTTCTACGCCACACAAGGAGATACAGTTCGTAATTAACCTTTGCTTGTGAATTAGGGGGGCTTCAGGAAAAAATTTATATATTTCGGCGCTGAAAATGACGGTTTATTTTGTCCAGCACACAGCAAAAACATCGCTTGAAATAACCCCTGGATGTAAGTTGCGCCAAAGTATTGAGCCGCACAAACTAGTAGCTTTGTTTAGCGTGTGTTACAATTGCGTGTTTTCTACGACCACACAACAAGAAATACATTTGTAATTAACCTTCGCTTGTGAATTGGCTAACAGAAAATTTATATATTGTGGCGTTGAAAAAGGACGGTTTCTTGGGGTCAGCACACTAGCAAAACAACGCTTAATTAACCCCTGGATGTAAATTGCGCCAATGAATTGAGACCACAAACTAGAAGATTTGTTGCGTGTTACTTTGCGTGTTTTCTACGCCCACACAACAAGAGATACAGTTGAATTTACATTTGCTTGTGAATTAGGCTACAGGAAAAATTTTATATATTTTGGGGTAGAAAAAGACGGTTTATTTTGTCAGCACACCAGCAAAACATCGCATTAATTACCCCTGGCTGTAAAATTGCGCCAAAGAATTGAGCCCGCCACAAACTAGTAGCTTTGTTGCCGAGTTACAATTGCCGTGTTTTCTACGTCACACAACAAGAGAAAATGTTGTAATTAACCTTTGCTTGTGAATTTAGGCTACAGGGGAAAAATTTATATATTTTGGCATTGAAAAAGGACGGTTTCTTGGGGTCAGCACACCAAGCCAAACAACGCTTAATAACCCTCTGGTGTAATTGACCAAACGAATTGAGACCCACAAAATAGTAGTGTGTAGTGTTGTTACAATTGGGTGTTTTTCTACGCCACACAAACAAGAGATACATTGTAATTAACCTTTGCTTGTTAATTAGGCTACAGATAAATGTATATATTTTGGCGCTTGAAAAGAACGAGTTTATTATTGTCAGCACACCAGCAAAACACGCTTAATAACCCCGGGAATTAAATTGTGCCAAAGAATTGAAGCCCGCACAAACTAGTAGCTTGTGTAGCGTGTTACAATTGCGTGTTTTCTACGCCACACAACAAGAGAGTTACAGTTTAATTAACCTTTGCTTGTGAATTAGGCTACGAAAAGATTTATATATTTTGGCGTTGAAAAAGACTGGTTTATTTTTGTCAGCACACAGCAAAAAACGATCAAAATAACCCCCTGCGATGTAATTGCGCCAAAGAATTGAGCCGCACAAGACTAGTAGATTTGTAGCGTGTGTTACAATTTGCGTGTTATTCTACGCCGCACAAACACGAGATACAGTTGTAATTAACCTTTGCTTGTGAAATTAGGCTACTGGAAATGTAAATATTTTGGCTAATTGAAAAAGACCGGTTTCTTATGGGGTCAGCAACACAGCCAAAACACGCTTAATAAACCCCGGGATGTAACTTGCGCCAAAGAATTGAGCCCCCAAAAATAGTGCTTTCTGTAGCGTGTCTTACAATTGCGTTGTTTTTCTACGACAACACAACATAGAGTACAGTTGTAATTAACCTTTGTGTGAATTAGGCTACAGGAAAAATTTATATATTTTGGCGTTTTGAAAAAGTCTGGTTTCTTGGGGTCAGCAACACCAGCAAAACAAGCTTAATTAACCCCTGGATGTAAAAATTGCGCCAAAAGAATGGAGCACAAACTAGTAGCTTGTAGCGTGTTACAATTGCGTGTTTTCTACGCACACAACAAGAGATACAGTTGTTATTATAGTGTTGAGCGATTGCGTTGCGCTATCGAGATCGATCGATAGTCGATAGTCCGGCGCTATCGATAAGTTTTCGATGTGAGCATCGGAATTATGCGCGATGACCATTAAAGTCTATGGAGAGGCAACCAACACCTTCAGTATTACACCCAAACACAGGCTGGAGAAGTGAAATTAACACACAACAGGTCAAATGGATACATGCTACATCTTAGGCAACACACTTAGGTTATAAAAAGTCACACGGCAAAAAAGTCACAGACCATTACTATCCCTGTCTTGTACCACAAGCCTGCCCTAACTGCATCACCCACAATTAAAAAGTGCCAGAAGCAGGTATGATTTGAACCATCATGTTACTTGAACTGGACGTTGAATATCCTGTCTGGAACGCAGCATGAGCCCAAACCTGCATGAAACCCCACATTTAAACAAGTGACCGGAAAAAGGAGTCTTTCAACCACCATTTTAGTTTCACTGGACATTGACTATACCTGGATCTCGCTGGGCCACCAGCATGAAGCCCCAAACCTTGCAGTGACCCCCACATTTAAAAAGTGCCGGAAAAAAAAGGAGTCTTTCAACAACCATTTGAGTTTCACTGGACATTGGACTATAATCTGTCCTGGGCCACAGCATGTGCCACAAACCTGCATGGACCCCCACATTTAAAAAGTCCGGAAGAGGAGTCTTTCAAACCACCAATTTTAGTTTCACTGGACATTGACTAATACACCTGTCCTGGGCCACAGCATGAGCCCCAAACCTGCATGACCCCACATTTAAAAAAGAGCCGGGAAAAAAGGAGTCTTTCAACCCCATTGTAGTTTCAGCTGGACATTGACTATACCTGTCCTGGGACACAGCCATGAGCACCAAACCTGCATGACCCCCACATTTAAAAAGTGCCGGAAAAAAAGGAGTCTATTTCAACCACTTTTAGTTTCACTGGGACATTGGACTATACCTGTCCTGGGCGTACAGCATGAGCCCCAAACCTGCATGACCCCCACATTTAAAAGTGGCGGAAAAAAGGAGCTTTCAACCACCATTTGTTGTTTCATGGACTTTGACTTATACTTGTCCTGGGCCACAGAATGAGCCCCAAACCTGCATGCCCCCCACATTTAAAAGTGCCGGAAAAAAGGAGGTCTTTCAACCAACCATTTTAGTTTCACTGGACATTGACTGTATGCCTGTCCTGGGCCACAGCATGGCCCTAAAACCTGCGCATTGACCCCCACCATTTAAAAAGTGCCGGAAAAAGGAGTCTTTCAACACCATTTTAGTTTCACTGGACATGACTATACTGTCCTGGGCCACAGATGAGCCCAAACCTGCATGACCCCAATTTAAAAAGTTGCGGAAAAGGAGTACTTTCAACCACCATTTTAGGTTGGAACTGGACATTTACTATACCTGTCCTGGGCCCAGCATGACCCGGCCGGAGTTAACAGTGGGTGCGGTTGAAAGCCCAGGCTGGCGTCCGTCATCTATTAACACGAAGGTTAAAATGCATGATGACTGTCGTGCTGAAGCAGAGTTGCGGATGCAGAAGTGTGAGAAACTCAAGCATTCTCTGTACACAGTAAATACCTGTGGTAGCGCTTGCCCCTCCGTATGAATGTGGACCAATGAGCTTCACTTTGGAAATACTGGTGGTTAACGCTTCCTGTTACCCCAGGTGCCCTTTTATCTTGGTCAATTCTTTTCTCATTTTACTCAACCGTGCTGGTGGAAAACTGGTCTCTGTCTTTGTTCTCTGTCATGTGGCCGTGCTCATACTCCATGTCCCTGGCTGAATAACCTACTTATGGTCAAGTTTTTCCTGTCCTCCCTTGTAAAATTCAGGAGGATTTTTTTTAACAGCTATTTTGTACATGCAGTTTTTTATTACTTTAATTCTAGAAAACACATTTTTAAAATAGGATGGGAATCCTCCACCTTTCTTTGTTCTTTTTTTTCATTGTATTAAATGGGTTGTCTCAATACAGGGATTGATAGCTATGTTAAAGATCTTGCAAAAACAAGTCATTTTGCAATATGTGTCCATTAATAGTGTCCACCTATTCCCGTTTCTGACAGCACCATCACCCTTGAGCCATTCTTGACAATTGTGAAGAACAAATGTCTGTTAGAAACAACATTTTTTAGAATAGGACCTGTAGTATAGCTGCATGTCACAGCAAAATGCCCCCAAAAATTCAAAGCATGACCCTTGAGCCACTTTGGTCAATTGTGAAGAACAAATGTCTGTTAGAACAACATTTTTTAGAATAGGACCTGTAGTATAGCTGCAATGTCACAAGCAAAATGCCCCAAAAATTCAAAGCATGACCCTTGAGCCACTTTGGTCAATTGTGAGAACAAATGTCTGTTAGAAACAACATTTTTTAAATAGGACCTGTAGATATTGCTGCATTTCAACAGCAGACATGACACAAAAAATTTAAAAATGACTTCTCAGCCACTTTAAAAATTGTGAAGGAGACAATGCCACTGTTAGAACAACATTTTCTGTTAATAGGACCATGATTATAGCTGTATCTCACAGCAACATGACCCAAAAATTATAAATGATGACTTCTCAGGCCACTATTAAATCATTGTGAGAGAAAATGCTACTTAGAAGCCACATTTTGTTTCCAAAGGACCTATAATTTGCTGTATCTCACAGCACATGACCCAAAAAATTATAAAAATGATTCTCAGCCACTTTAAAAATTGTGAGGGAGAAATGCCACTTAGAAGCCACATTTCTGTTCCAAAGGACCATGATTATTGCTGTATCTCACAGCAACATGACTCAAAACCATTGACAATGCGGAAACTTCTTAAGTAAAGTGAGTAAATGGAATACGGTGTTGTCATGAAACCTTGCTGTCTTTTACAGTCTCTCACAGCAAAACCTAGCAAATGAACTGTTGGGAAAAGAGAATAAAAATTGCAGTAAGAAATGATCATTTTAAAAAAAAGTTTTCAAGAGGACCATTTCTGTTTGAAAAGGAATGTGAAGTAGACTGGCAAAACTAATCGGTGACCCGGCAATTGGGGCCACAACATCATCAGAGATCCATGCCTGATTCATCTTGATGAAAGTCAAACGATCCACATTATCTGTGGAAAGCCGGATGCGTTTGTCTGTAATGACTCCTCCAGCTGTGTGAAGGTCCGCTCAGATATGACGCTGGCTGCTGGGCAGGACAACACTCTATGGCGTGACGAGCCAGCTCGGGCCATTCGTCCATTTTGGATACCAGAAGTCTATTGGGTCGGAACACATGCAAAAACATCGGTGTTGAGACGCAGATAGTCGTGCACCATGATCCTAAGCTGATCTCTGTGTGTTGGATGTGTGCCCTGCATTGCATGCGCTGGTGAGGTGGTAAACAAAGATTGCCAGAGGTCACCCATTAGGCTTCTGCCACCTTGCCTGCTGCTGCCGCTACGCCTACTTGGCACTCTACTGCTGTCACGTCGCTGATGTTGTTCCACCGTGACATTTGGGGAACGTGAAGCAGACGCAACAGATGTCTCAGTTGATCAATCAGCAAGGTCTCACTTTCTGCATTTTAATCTCTATTTGGGTGGGTGGAAGGAAAGTGCTGATTTTTGTTTGTACCGGGGATCCAGGAGGGTGGCCACCAGTAACTGTTGTTCATTTTGATGGCCTTATTGCGAGGATCATGTTGGAGGAAATGGAGCTACAAAGCACTTCTTGTGAGAGATGGAGCCATTGATTTCCAAGCCTCCTGGGTCGTGGGGCAACTAGAAACTGATCTTCCTCATCTTCCTCCTCCTCTCAAAGTCGCGCCATCATCTTTCCAAGGCAGGGTCGTCAACACACCGGTAGGTTAACATCGGTGTCTAGGATTAATCCTCCTCCTCATCCTCCTCTGCCTCCGGGCACAGCTTCAACACAGCCCTGGCTTGCTGAGATGATGCACCCTGAGAGATGATGCCGCACACCTCTGATAGTCTGGACCCCGAACACTGCTAATGAAGGAACGATGATTTGTGAAAACTGTCGGGCCTTGTGGATTTGACGGCAGGAAGCAGAACAGGCTCCGTGTCCGCATCTGTTGTCAGTCTCCCTCCTCCGTGATGGAGGGACTGTTGTTTTCAGAAGTGTCAACGATAGTTCAGAACTAAAGATCTCCACAATGCTCATTGCTGACATGGGCTTTGTCCGCACTGACCATTTTGCGAGGGATTCTTCAAAAATGGCAAGGATGGTGCAGAGCTCTTTTCTGCTCCCAATCTCGGATGGTTCAAAAACCCCGTGGTCCGTTATACCGCTGCTTGTCAGGGCCAAGTTGTCACTTCGTACTGAGTAAATTAAAAATGGCTTGTGCGCTGCTGCCAACTAATCGCTGGATCCAAGTGTGGAGGGTGGATTCCAGAGTTGTTGCACGTCAACAATGAGACGGTTGACGGGAGTGGAGAGCTGTCGCTGCACACGCAGCAGGCGGATGAAGAGGGTGCGAAACGGCGGAAGTTGCGCGAAACTCATACATCGAAGCCTTACTTCAGCAGGCAGTCCAGACCCGGGATGCTCTTTAGAATTTCTGGAACGACAAGGTTCATGACATGTGCCAGGCAAGGATGTGCTCCAGCCGCTACCGAATTCTTAAGGGACGGCAAGCTGATTTCGCCGTTATCGCACACCACTTGCCCTGGCACAAGGTTCTTGTCACCCTGCCAGCGTCGGTCTCGTTGTTAGGAAGCCGTTCCACAGCTCCATGACTGTGTGTGGTCGGTCTCAAGGCAGGACTTAATTTCAACACGGCCTGTCGTTCTCTGGGCACGTGATGCCAACCTGAGGACCTTGGGGGGAGAAGAGCCCTGCACCATTCCCTGCAGTTTTTGAAAGAGCGTGTGCGCCGAGCCTGAAGAGCACGTCACCCCCAGAGACATCCACCCAGCTCACCCAGTGAGCTGTCACATGAGATATAGCGGCCTTGGCCGTGCTTACTAGTCCATGTGTCGGTGGTGAGATGGACTTTTCCGGACACAGATGCAGACAACGCGCTTGAAATTTTAGATGACACGTGGCTGGCCAGGGCAGGGACGGCTTTTCTGGCAAAGAAATGCCTGCTCGGCATCTGGTATTGGGGGCAAGCGAGGGCCATGACGTGGCGGAACCCATCTGTGTCCACCAGACGGAAAGGCAACATTTCCAAGGCCAAAAGCCTGGCAATGCCGACATTCAGGCTTTTGGCTTTGGGATGGTTTGGGTTAAAGTGTTTCTTCTGCTCCCAAACCTGGAAGACAGAAGGCTGGCTGCTAGACTGGCCGCTGTACGGCGTGCAGGTCGTCAAACTGGCGGAAGGAGAAGGGGTAGGATGGGTCTCTGGTGGTGCTGGTGGTACTCGGGCGACGGTGGAGGCTGAAGCGGAGGCTGATCCCTGATCATGACTCTGAGAGACATGGGCAGCTGAGGAACGCTTGGTGGTGGCGGAGGAGGAGGAGGCGGAGACAGAGGGTGTGTAACAGTGGTTGGAGGCCCGGGCGTCGGTCTGGCCTTTTTTGGCCAAGTGTTCCCTCCATTTCAACTCATGCATTCGCTGCATGTGACTAGACATGTTGGTGGTGGTTAACCACTTAAGGTTCTTGCCTCTACTTATGCGTTTACGGCAAAGGCGGCATATGACATCGCTGGGTGAATCAGAGGCTTGCTCAAAGAAGGCCCAGGCTTGAGAGGTCCTGGACCTTTTTGACGGCGATAAGCGAGGAGCGGGGTTTGCGCTGACCGTGGCTGGCGGAATCATATCAGCGGACTTCTGCGACCGCCCTCTCCCTTTTTGTGGCGGGACCCGTATTGACACTACCCCATCGTCTTCCTCCTCGTCACTGATGAAGCGCTCGCAAGCAATTCTGCGGAAAAGACCAGGATGGATCCGCAATGTCGTCCATCATCATCATCAACACAGGTGACTTGGTCGTCCTGACTTTCTGCATCCAGAAGCTGCGGGCTACAAGCAAGGGGCACTGCAAGGCGTTGCCGACCGCCCGGGATTTTTGCCGATTGACCGGCTTCCTTCACCTCCTCTGTGGCATCAGTAACTGGGCGTCAGAGCAGACTAAATCATCCTCTTGATCTTTTAACATGCCTTCTGACCCCAACCGCATTTTTGTCATCAAAGAGGTCTTCAGACAATGGATTATCCACAGTGGTGGGTACACGAGTTGACATTTGGGCTGCTTCATGTTGGACGGATGCTGATGATGCTGATGACGACATTTGTGGCCGTGACTGCGAGGACGAGGAGGTAAGACTGCTAGATGCAGGTTGCATTAACCACTGAAGGACAGATTGGCGACGATGTTCGTTACTTAGATTCACAGGGCCCTGACCCAGCGATGACAGGCCTGACGGTCCTGCAACTGACGATCCGCTGGCATGCGTGTTGTCGCCAGCACTGGAAGGAGCACCTTCTCTCGTACCTCTACCTCCATGTGCTACCCCCCTCTTTGCTCGCTTACACCTGCATTTCGCTCCATGTTCAGAAATATAAAAATTTGAGAAGGTATGGAATAGTTTTGGAAAGTCTCTTATTAAAAGACGGCAAATCACAGCTATTCTCAAATCCCTCTAATCAAAACAAAATTGCTGGATTCAAATTTAACTGCAAGGTGTCTATCAACAAATCTGGACTGGGCAAAAGTCCAAAAAAAACACGTATCTGTTATGTTTTGGTATAATAAATGTTATTTTTTGCACCTTTCAATTCACCTGTGGTGAATATAGAATTGCTGTTTTAAGATTTACGTAGATGCTGCGTCAATGAACAGTGCTGGGTGCGCAAAAGTCAAAAAACACGTAACTGTTATGTTTTGATATAATAAACGGTATTTTTTGCACCTTTCAATTCACCTGTGGTGAATATAGAATTGCTGTTTTAAGATTTACGTAGATGCTGCGTCAATGAACAGTGCTGGGTGCGCAAAAGTCAAAAAACACGTAACTGTTATGTTTTGATATAATAAACGGTATTTTTTCACCTTTCAATTAAACTGTGGTGAATATAGAATTGCTATTTTAAAGATTTACGTAGATGCTGGTCAATGACAGTGCTGGGTGCGCAAAAGTCAATAAACATTAACTGTTATGTTTTGATATAATAAACTGTATTTTTTGCACCTTTCAATTGAACTGTGGTGATTATAGAATTGCTGTTTTATGTTTTACGTAGAAGATGCTGCGTCAAATGAACAGTGCTGGTGCGCAAAAGTCCAAAAAACACTTAACTGTTATGTTTTGTATAATTAAATGGATTTTTTGCCCTGTCAATTCATCATGTGGTGAATATAGAATTGCTGTTTTAAGATTTACGTAGATGCTTGCGTCAATGAACAGTGTGGAGTGTGCAAAAGTCCAAAAAACACGTAACTGTTATGTTTTGATATAATAAACGGTATTTTTGCACCTTTCCAATCCACCTGTGGTGAATTTTTTTTATAGAATAGCTTGTTTTAACGTTTTACGTAGATGCTGCGTCAATGAAAGTTCTGGATAGTGCGCAAAAGTCAAAAAAACACGTAACTGTTTGTTTTGATATAATAAAGGGTATTTTTTGCACCCTTTCAATTCACCTGTGGTGTATATAAATTGCTGTTTTAAGATTTACGTAGGATGCTGCGTCAATGAACAGTGCTGGGTGCGGCAAAGTCAAAAAATCACGTAAAGCTGTTATGTTTTGATTTAAATAAACGGTATTTTTTGCACTTTCAAATTCACTGTGTGTGAATATAGGAATTGCTGTTTTAGATTTAAGTAGATGCTGCGTCAGATTGAACAGTTTGCTGGGTGCGCAAAAGTCAAAAAACATCTGTAAACTGTTATTTTTGATATAATAAACTGTATTTTTTGCACCTTTCAATTCACTGTGGTGGTAGATATAGAATTGCTGTTTTAAGATTTAGTAGAAAGCAGCGTCAATGAACAGTGTGGGTCGTGCAAAAGTCAAAAAAACACGTAACTGTTATGTTTTTGATATAATAACCGGTATTTTTTGCACCTTTAAATTCACATGTGGTGAATATAGTAATTGCTGTTTTAAGATTACGTAGATGACTGCGTTCAGAGGAACGTGCTGGGTGCGCAAAAGTCAAAAAACCGTAAACTGTTATGTTTTGATATATTAAAACGGTATTTTTTGCACTTTCAATTCACCTGTGGTGAATATAGATTTGCTGTTTTAAGATTTACGTAAATGCTGCGTTCAATGAACAGTGCCGGTGTTGCAAAAGTAAAACACACGTAAATGTTATGTTTTGATATAATAAACGGTACTTTTTTGCACCTTTCAATTCACTTGTGGTGAATATAGAATTGCTGTTTTTAAAGATTTCGATAGATGCATTCGTCAATTGAACAGTGCTGGGTGCGCACAAAGTCAAAAAACACGTAAATGTTGATGTTTTCGTACGATACACCGGTAATTTTTGTGGGTAAAAACAGCTGTGCTGACTTACAAGGATGCTGGTGGCTGATTGTAATTTAAGTGCAAGGTGGAGGATATCAAACCAGTCACAGTGTGTAAATGGGTAAAATTGAACACCTAATCTGAAATGTTTACTGATAATAAAAGTGTGTTTTGCAGCTAACAAAAGAGACCTGCAGTTACTAGAAATGATGTTTATCCAATATAAGTTCAGCTGCCATATCCAGGAAATATTTCAATAGCAATCTGTTAATAATAAAGGATATTTCCACTACCATGTCCTACTAAATGTCTAAGTCTGGTGAACTTTATCCACCAGGGTGTTTTTTTTTCTTTTTTAGTTGAGCTTGTCTATGTTCGACTGCGTGCCCCCCCCCCCCGCTCCCAACCACGTGAATTTACAGCGGTAGATTGTGCTTTTAAAATTCTTAGCTAAAACTACATATTAATCTTCAAATTCTTAATCTAACTAAATTGGAAGGATCCACAGCTAATAGTAGAGGTTTCTTGTGCAGAAAGAAATAGGACTAATTCAGCTGAGCTGTTTTGGCAACAGCAGAGCGCAGGTCCTTCCCTATGAGACTATGAGGAGACATGAGGCTGAAACAGGAAACGCTTGTTCTATGTAAACCGAGGTCATTGTGAATTTTTCCATCCAATCGCAACCATTACACATCCAGTCATGACGTAGCACACACATCTCACCCTGCTCTATTCTGCAATCTCATTTGCTGGCCGCCAAAATGACAGGATCGCCGAAAAAAGGCGCGTTCCTAATAGATGATGCTCAGATTTTAACCTTAATTATCGCATGATCTGGAAATTTCGATCACCATAAAAACCTTGCCGATTTCAACTGTGTCGATAAAAATCGCTCAACACTATTGGAAATGACACTTTGATACAATGTAAAGTAGTCAGTGTACAGCTTGTATAACAGTGTATTTTATGTGCCCTCAAAATAACTCAACACACAGTCATCAGAGTCTACAAGCGGCTGGCAACAAAATTGAATGCACCTCTAAGGTCATGTCTCCAAACCAGTGCCCATAGACCTCAATAGAAAATCCTAGCTATAGTCTACACAGCTCCAATTTTTATTGTCGTTTTTCAAAACCACCAGTTTATGGAACATGTTCTAAAATCCGCGGAATTACAGCGGATTTAGTACGTTAAATTATTATAAGCCTCTAAATCTGAAAAATGATCACAAGAGCCACAACAAAAAACGCAGTACGATGATGGTAAAATACCATTGGATTTCCAACGGCATTTTGCCATTGCCACGTAGACATAACCTAAGGGAAAATGGACAAATTCTGCCCAAAGTGTCAATATTTTGTGTGGCCCATTTTTTTCGACTGCCTTAATTTTTTGGCTGGAATTCCTAGTGCTCCCAAGTTGTAGACATTGTAATCTCTTCCACTCCTCATGATGACCCCGGGAGTGGTGGAGTTAGAGACCCTTTACTCTTCCCCCTTTCCCTTTGAAGATGCCCCAAAGATGCTCAATAAGTTTTAGGTCTGGAAGTATGCTTGCCCAGCCCAGCATCTTTACCCTCATTTTCTTTATCAAGGCAGTGGTCGTCTTGAAGGTGTGTTTGTGGCTGTTATCTTTTTGGAATAGTGCCCTGCAACCTGGTTTCTGAAGGGAGAGGTTATTGTTCTGCTTCAATATGTCACAGTACTTGTTGGCATTCATGGTTCCCTCAATGAACTGTAGCTCCCCACAGCCAGCAGCATTCATGTAGTCTCAACCCATAACACTCCCACCACCATGCATGACTGTTGGCAAGACACGCTTGTCGTTGTACTTCTCACTTTGTTGCCGCCACACATGCTTGACACCATCTGATCCAGATAAGTTTATCTTGGTCTCATCAGACCACAGGACATGGTTCCAGTAATCAATGTCCTTGTCTTGTCTTCAGTGAATTGTTTGTGGGCTTTCTTCTGGAACAACAGGTATGCAGACCAATTTGATACAGTGTGCGACATATGGTCTAAGCAGTGACAGGCTGACTCCCCATGCCTTTGTCCTCTGCAGCAATGTTGGCAGCACTTATACACCTATTATGAAAAGACAATCTCTGTATATGACGTTGAGCACATGCGCTCAACTTCTTTGGTCGACCAAAGCAAGACCTGTTCTGAGTGGAACCTATCCTTTTAAGGCATGTTCACACGGCTTAAAATGGGCCGTATTTCGGTTCGTAATTACGCGCCGAAGTGCGCCAATTACGGGCCGAAAACGGCCCATTCATTACGGTAATTCACAGTTCTCATAGAGAAACTATGGATTACGTTCCTCTCCGCCCGCGAAGCGCCGGGCGGGAGATAATTGACATGTGAATTACTAGCGGCATATACGCGCTGCTGGCAATTCAAGTCTATGGGCCGGCGAAGTGCTGGCCCCCTGCTCAGTCCCCCGCTCCCGCCCCGCCCCCGGTGACACGGCGTAATTGTGGGGCGTAATTACCGTGTGAACATAGCCTAAAACTGCTGTATGGTCTTGGCTACCATGCTGCAGCTCTGTTTTAGGGTGTTGGCAATCTTCTTATAGCCCAGACCATCTTTATGTAGAGCAACATTTTTTTTTTCAGATCCTAAGACAGTTCTTTGCCATGAGGTGCCATGTTGAAATTTCAGTGATCAGTATGAGACAGTGTGAGAGTGATAACACCAAGTTTAACACACCTGCTCCCCATTCACACCTGAATCCTTGTAACATGACACCATGGAGAGAGAATGGCAAATTGGGCACAATTTGGTAGCAGTTTAGACTTTGATGGCAAATTTACAATGTTATACAAGCTTTACAATGACTATGTTACATTGTATCAAAGTGTCATATCCTCATTCTTGTCCCTTGAAAAGATAAAATACAATATTTACAAAAATGAGAGGGGTGTACTCATGTTTGTGAGATACTGTATGTACATCAAGAGATACTGTATATCAACATTCTTATGCAAGGAGTGAGTTGCCCCCCTTCTCCCATCTTACAAGCAAGCCACAACTGTTTATAACTCCAGTTTAACAAATGATTCAGAATTCTGGGAAAAATGGTTAACAAATATTTTTAACAGCAGGTAAAGCAACATTTTGGAGTAAAGTGCTCAAAAAAAGGTGTAAATGCAGCAATAAATATGTGCTATAGGATTTATGGTTTAGACTATATAGTCCAATTATAGTCTCTTCAAATACTTTTTTCCCAGTAATTTTGGGACTTCTGTAGTTGCTGTTTAATGTATTATAAGCAGCTGTTCTATGGTGTTGGTGTAGCAATGTTTTTTTTTCTCTAACTGCCATAAATTGGATAAGCATTTAAATAGATAAACATATTTTAAAAATCTGCTAAATCAAATTATTGGTGTGTTTTGGTTTTTTTTTTAAAGCTGGCCACTCATTATTTATTTAATGGACATTTAAGAATTGACTGTGATAATGGAAGCGTTATAAAAAAAAACCAAAAAAAAAACAAAAACCTTATACATTAAATCTTTTTTGGTAAAAGAAATAACAAGCAGTTTGTGGCATCATTAGGATCCGATCTCTTATCTGGCTTCCATAGTCACCTAATGTAAAGTTTTGAATGATTAATTTAAAGAAAAATGAGTCTGCAGAATGTTATTCTTAAAATCATGTCCAGAAGAAGTGATCAGATGGTGGATATTGTTTCCTGCTTAAAAAAGCCACAAATGGCATAAAAAAGTAGGTACTAAAACACATGTATTTGTAGAAAACATAAAAAAGTGCAAAAGTGCATAAAAAATGTATGCATTTATTGAGGTACAAAACACATATACAAAAAGTATGTTCTAATTTGATTGCCACATATTATGTTTATATCTTCTCTTTTCCACTTGCATCCAGATGAGGGCAATTTGCATGATTGCAAGCATTATTTTGATCACTTTAATTCTGTGAAGATAAATACCTTCACCCAGCCAACAATCATAAATCAAAGAAATACATCTTAAGAAAGACAATTTAGTCCCACCTTTTACCGTACTGAATTTGTGTTTGCCAAAGATGAAATGTACAATGTACAGTACCGTAGTTTAAAAGAAGGCAAGTACCATAGAGTAAAAACTGTTTGCTGACCTTTTTGTAAAAAAGTGTACTTCATCAACATTTGGATAAAGCTGTCTGAAATGTAAATATATTGTGTGTTATGTATAAATGTAAAAGGGCAACATGGTCTATCACTTGCTTTTTTGGGTTATTTATCACTGTTTACTTCAAAGTGGATTTTTTACACTTACATAATGCACATTTTGCTACTCCCTACCACAGTTGAACAGTTAGTACTGTTGTGTCACATCCAATTACACAATCCCCCTATCATGTGATTATTGCTGTATTTTAACCCTTTTCTGAAGCAGTGATGTTTAAAAACACATTCTCCTTTTTTGTCCATATATTCCAAGAGCCATAGCTATATGAGGGCTTTTTTGTAGGATAAATTGTATTTTTTGATATTTCCATTTAATATACAATATAGCACTGAAATATTTATAATATATTTTTAAACTTTAACTTTATTTTATTTTTTGTTACTTTTGCATTTAACTTCCCTTAGAGAACTTGCATATTGCAATCACTAGAATAACAGGAGTACCGTGGTGACCCTGGGGGCCTACATCAGGCCCACAGACCTAGATGGGAAGGTCAATTGAGTGACATACAGGGCTCCCATGTATAATGATATATTCACATGGAATAATTTCGGCGTGCATTTCGCTGCAAATTTGCGCTTAATAGGCGGCTAGCTGCGCACCACAATTCCGTTAATCCATAGCTCTCATAGAGAATTATGGATTACACCTCCTCCCCCTGCGCGTACAACACGATCGTATTGCACACACGGGGAAATAAGTGACATGTCAATTATTCACGCCGATTATGCGCCGCGAGGAATGCATGTCAATGGGGGGGCGGCAGCCCGCCAGCTGCTTCGGAAGGAAGCGCTAACCTACGCGCTAACATTTTGCCAACCTTGAAAAATGTGTCTTTGTAGAGACCAGTCTGCCCTTTCTTGGGTACATCGTCTCCGACAAAGGATTTTAGATGGATTCTGCCAAGTTTTCTTCCATTCTGCAATGGCCGCAGACTGCCGTTCTATGGGCCATACAGTGCTTTCTGTGATTCATCAACTATTACCAGCCACCCGAGGCAGAAGAAGAATTCACCCATTTGAAGTCCACCTTTACCTTGGCTCCTATTTTGTCTAGGCCCGACCCTGAGAAGTCCTTCTGCCAGGAAGTGGAGGTGCAGGTGCAGTCCTCACACAGAAAAACCCCAAAGACAAGAATATCAAATGCATTTTTTTCTCTAAGACTTTCTCCCCTGCCGAAAGAAATTACACTATTGGGGATTGACTGGCCATTTAGTTGGCTTTGGAAGAATGGCGCCATTTACTAAAGGGGGCTTGTCACCCAGTCAACATATTCACGGACCATAGAAACTTGTTATATCTTCACACAGCACAGCACTTGGTGGTCCATCTTCTTCTCCAGATTTGATTTCTTAAATCACTTAAGACCAGCAGATAAGAATATGAAAGCTGATACTCGCTCTCATGCCTCTAATGTAGCCAGCCTAGATTTCACACCTCGTCATATCATTCTCAGTGAATGTCTGTTTTCCGCAGTGCGCAGCCAAGCCTTAAAACGAGTGACAAGGACACATGTCAGACCATGGACACACTCTTGTCCCCTCTCATGTTATGCTGCCATGGGACAAGTGGTGCCACAGTCCGCATGTCAGGCTGTGAGTGCCTCATATTTAGGCTCAGTACATATATCTCCATGCTCCTGGTCACACACTCTCCTCTGCCTGTCAACATGCACATCCTGGCTCCCTGGGGCACACGCGCAGGCTCAGTGACATCTAAATTGGCTAATTACAGGGCACTGACCCTATATCTTCCGATCACTTCTTCTGCTTCCTTGCCAGATGTATCGTGCCCTTAGCCTTAAAGAAAGCAGTCTAGTGTGTTCCTGATCTACCATGTATCTGACCCTTTGCCTTCCTCCACTGACTATGTTAATCTGTTGTCTACCCTGACATTTCTGCCTGTTTCAGAGTACGAGTTTGTTTACCGATTCTGTACCACACTGCACCTCGGCTGCCAGCGCAAGCAAGTCACATCAGGGGTAGAAACCTCGTAGTTTGTGGCGGGCTCTGGTGAAAACCTGGGACTTATTAAACTCCACTCCCTGATTTGGCTTACACCACCACCTGCAGTGGTCCAGAGGACCAACTTTTCTACTCAGCCCATACAGCCTGCTCTTCACAGGCAGAATTAGGTTCCCACTTCTTGTTCCAGCTGAGTCTGTTAAAGGGACGATGCTAATCAAAGGGTTTAAACAGTTGCTCAGAAGGCTACATAGCTCTACAGGGTTAAAGTTATCAGTAACACAGATAAACAAGCTCCTGTGCTGGAGAAAACACACAGCAGATAGCTACGTCACCATCCTGATCATCCCAGGCAGGGCTGCTAGAGCAACAAGAGTAGAGAGAGATGGTTGGTAAGCTAGGGAAGCTTGCGGACTCAAGAAGGAGATTAAAACTGCTGTAGCTCTGAAAGGGAGAAAAATCAGAACAGCAATATATTTGATCATAGTCAATTTTTACCTTTGCCTACATGTTTAAAGCTAATTATTGCGGAAAGAATAACCTTTGAAAAAGTACTGTAGGCCAGATAATGTTTCCTAAAAAAGAGTTTGTAAATTACCTCTCCTCCAAAAGGCAGAAAAAACTGTCTTCCTCTCACACCTATCTAGGTAGAAATATTCCTTGCTTACTTCTAGAATAGAGATTATGTGGTAATTAATCTTTGTGACAAGTTTTACTTATTATACTCCCAGGAATTATGAGAAACATCCATGCACCCATCCTCACGCATTCAGTAGACATGCTGATATCCTCAATCAGTTAATACTGATCCTCACCAATTCCCTCAGGTTCAGGCTAGGACTGAACCCCCAGCGGGCCCCGAGCTGCTGGGGGCCCAGGAGGCAATGCCGCCACTCCCGGGGGCGGTCCGCCGCATCCGGTCCCTGAACGCCCAGGCCCCGTGTCCCGAGCGCTCAGAGACCGGGCCTGGTAGCCGGGGACTAATGTCCCCGACTCCCGGGGCTGCATGGTGTCAGCAGAGCACAGCGCCACTAGCGCTACGCTCCGCTAATCTCCCTGGCAGGCTGAAGGTGTTAGGCCTTTAGCCTGCCAGGTGTCGGCCCCTACTGGTGACGTAGGCGCGCGGTGACGTCACATCACCGCGCCGCCTATGCAGGACAGCAGGAGCCGGCGGGGAGCTCGGAGCGGCGGGGAGCGGCAGGAGCAGGGGTCAGGTGAGTGGCTGGCTGTTTGTTTTTTTTTTTTTTTTAACTGCCTAAAGGGGGGGGGGGGGGGGGGCGGGCCCTGCCAAAAGGGGGGGGGGGGGGGGGGGGGGCCCCGGGCTGCGTAAAGGGGGGGGGGCCCGGGTTTGCCTAAAGGGGGGCCCCTGGTCCTAAAGGGGGGGGGGGGGGGGGGCTGGCTGCCAAAAGAGGGGCCCTGGCTGCCAAAAGGGGGGGGCCCTGGTTTGCCAAAAGGGGGGGGGGTGGCAAACCTAAATGGGGGGGCCTTGGTACCTAAAGGGGGGGCCCTGGCTACCAAAAGGGGGGGGCCCTGACTGAAAAACCCAAAAGGGGGCCCTGTTTTAGGGAAAGGGGGGCCCTGACTCCTTTGGGGGGGCCCTGACGGGGTTTAAAAGGGGGGCCGTGACTACCAAAAGGGGGGCCCCCGCTACCTAAGGGGGCCCCTGACTCCAAAAAGGGGGGGCCCGGACTACCTAAGGGGGGCCCAAATCCCAAATGGGGGGCCCGACTCCCCAAAGGGGGGGCCCTGACAAACCTAAGGGGGCCCCCTGACTTTTTCTAAAGTGGGCCCTGGATTTCCAAAAGGGGGGGCCCGGACTACCTACAGGGGACCTGACTCTCTACGGGGGGCCTGGACTAACTGGGGGGGCCCGACCCCTAGAAAAAAAAAAGGGGGACCCTGATACCTGAACACTAGCAAAAGGGGGCCCTGACTTCCTGCACACAAAGCAAAAAAGGGGGGACCCCTAACTGCCTGTATAGAAACCAAAAAAGGGGGCCCCTTTAACTGCCGGTATACTCCTAAAGGGGGCCCCTTTTTTTTACCGGGTACCTACTTCAAGGGAACCCCCTAACGGTCTGTATACTACCAAAAGGGGGGTTTCCCTAACTGTTTCCCACCTATAAAAAGGGGGACCTAACTACCTCCCAGCTTACCAAAAACGGAAAAACCACCAAACCTACACCAAACTAACGGGAAATAAAAAAACACCTCCCTACAGCCTAATTTAACGGGGTTTCCAAACCACCAAAAACTGTACCCCCCTTTAAATTTCAACTTGCCTAACTGGGGCCTCCCTTTCTAACGGGGGGTACTTACCTACCCCCCCTTTGGCGGTACCCCCCAACCCTACGGGGGCGGGCCTACTCCAACTTATCCAGGGGGGGTCCCCTACCTAAATGGGCCTTTCCCCTAGTTACCGGGGGCCCTTTCCCTTTTGGGCCTAAGTACCTGTAATAAAATTAGGGGGCAGCAGCCCATTGTTGAATTTATCCCCCGGGGGTTATTCCTTCCCCCCTCCAACCCCCTTAGGATACTAGGCATCAAAATTATGGCTTTACCCCCCCCCCCCCCGGGCCCCGGGGAATTTTTACAGGGGGTGGAAAAAAAAAAAGATGCTGGAAAATTGAGGTTTCTAAAAAAATATTTGTGTGTTTTTTCCCTGCAGGATGAGTGGGGGGGGAAAATTTCTCATGGCGGGTGGGAAAGGGGTGGAAAGAAAAAAGGGAAAAAGAAAAACTATTGGGGAAGAGAACAACTCATCAGATAAGAAGGGCCTTTCCCGGGAGTCCCTTATTTCGGTTATTTTACTTCTATAATTTGGAAACAGTGCCCGTATTCACTGTATGTGATGGGACCTGAAACTGTGCCTGACCTTTGTGGTTTTTATATGGGGTGTTGTAGGTTTTACCTCAGCTCGTGTCTTACATCTATGGGGGTCTCCATATGGCGGGGTTGTAGTTATACCTGACTGGTGTTCCTTTAACCCCCCCTTTTTGGGCTCTATATGGGGGTTTTTGTAGGGTTTTACCTGAGCTGGGGGTCTATCAATATTTAGTCTCTATATTGGGGGGTGTTTTAGGGTTTTACCTGAGCTGGATCTGACCCCTATGTGGTCTTATATTGGGGGTGTTTTTAGGTTAAAACTGAGCTGGTGTCTGGGCCTCAAGGTCTCTTATGGGGGTTTTGTTGGTTATACCTACTGGGGTCTGACCTCTATGTGGTCTCTATATGGGGGTGTTTTTTAGGTTTTTACCCCGAGCTGGTGTCTGACCTTATGTGGGCTCTTTTGGTGGTTTTTGTAAGTTTACCCCGGGGCTGGTGTCCCGAAACCCCTTTTGTGGTTTTCCATTTGGCAGGTTGTTGGGGTTTTCCCCTTGGGTGGTTTTTGAATGTATGTGGTCTTATATTGGGTTTTTAAGGGTTTTACCCGAGCGGTGCTGACCTCTATGGGTCTCTATTTGGCGGTGTTTTTGGTTTTAACCCGAGTGGTGTCCCGAACCTCTATGTGGTCTCTTTAAAGGTGGTGTTTTTGGGTTTTTTCGGAGCTGGTGTTGACCTCTGTGTTCTCTATTTGGGGGTGTTGTAGTTATACCCGGGTGTCTGACCTCTATGTGGTCTCTATATGGTGGTGTTGTAGGTTATATCGGCGTGGGTATAATGCCAGCGTACATGTGTCCCTGATTGTAAGGGAACACCTGACCCTGTGATAGGAGTTAGACTTTTACTTTCTTGCTGGTGTATATTTTAGAAGGTGCTGAGGTGCGTGACCAAGGGAAACGTGGAGGGGGATATTGTATGTGGGCCGGTAGGGGGGTATATGGATGGAGCTACTTAGCCCTGTTTCTATGATATGTTAGACTGACAAATGTGTGACTCCCTTGGTTTTTTGTACTACACAATACAGTTCTGTTTTGCACACTGTATTATGTGGTAAAATGGGTGCCTTTATGTCCGAGAGGCCGGTAATATTTTCATGTACAGTAGGGTGGGCCCCCCAAGACCAATTCCCCTGTAGGCCCCAGACACCCCAGTCCGACACTGCCGGTTAGATGGGCTTACAGCTCAGTCAGGAAGCCATGGTGAGAGGTATGTGGGAATCAAGATGGTAAGAGTGTCGACCGTTATTTTATTATGGCTAGTGATCGTCACAGAGAACCCGCCGGTCGCTGATTGGTTCTGTCCTGCACATGTCATTGAGGGTGTTACTTCTTCCCCCCAAACAGTTCTCTGCCCTGGGTCCCCGCCATGTGCTCGCGGCCATTTTACCAATAATAAAGACACTTCGTTCCCGCGAATCACCCTAAACTTCGGCTTCATGCAGATTGAAAATTTTCCTGAAATTCTAAACGAATTCCAATTCCATTCTCTCCAGAAATGCTCAATTGGGTTTAGGTCAGGGCTCTGGCTGGGCAAGTCAAGAATGGTCACAGAGTTGTTCATAAGCCATGGCTTTATTTTAGCTGTATGCTTAGGGTGATTCTTGTTGGAAGATGAACCTAAGTACCAGTCTGAGGTCCACAGCACTCTAGAAAAGGTTTGTATCCAAGATATCTCTGTACTTGGCCACATTCATCTTTCCTTTAATTGCAACCAGTTGTCCTGTCCCTGCAGCTGAAAAAAACACCCCCATAGCATGATGCTGCCACCACCATGTTTCACTGTTAGGATTGTATTGGGGAGGTGATGAGCAGTGCCTGGTTTTCTCCACACATACCACTTAGAATTGACATCAAAAAGTTCAATCTTCATCTCATCACACCAGAGAATCTTATTTCTCATAGTCTGGAGTCCTTCATATTTTTTTTTTGCAAACTGTATGCAGGCTTTCATATGTCTTGCACTGAGGAGAGGCTTCCATTGGCACACTCTGAAATAAAGCCCGAAGTACGCTCCCATGATAGTTCACTTGTGGAACTTTCTCCCATCTCCCTACTGCATCTCTGGAGCTCAGCCACAGTGATCTTAGGGTTAGTGATCTTAGTCTCTTCTCCCACGATTGCTTAGTTTGGCTGGACGGCCAGGTTGAGGAAGAGTTGTGGTCATCCAAAACTTCTTCCATTTAAGGATTATGAAGGCCATTGTGCTCTTAGGAACCTTGAGTGCTGCAGAAATTTTTTTGTAACCTTGGACAGATGTGTCTTGCTACAATTCTGTCTCTGAGCTCCTTGGGCAGTTCCTTAGACCTCATGAGTCTCATGTGCTCTGACATGCACTGTGAGCTGTGTGGTCTTATATAGACAGGTGTGTGTCATTCCTAATCAAGTTCAATCAGTTTAATTAAACACAGCTGGACTCCAATGAAAGAGTAGAACCATCTCAAGGAGGATCAGAAGGAAATGGACAGCATGTGAGTTAAATATGAGTGTCACAGCAAAGGGTCTGAATACCTATGACTGTGATTTTTCGGTTTTTTCTTGTTTAATAAATTTTCAAAAATATCTACATTACTGTTTTTTTGTCTTTCAAGATGGGGTGCAGAGTGTACATTAACGAGCCAAAAAATGAACTTTTTTGATCTTACCAAATGACTGCAATGAAACAAAAAGAGACAAAGTTAACGGGGTCTGAATACTTTCCACACCCTCTGTAGATAAATGTCTGTGTGGATGACAACATACCGGCAGGAAATTCCTGACTTTGTGCACCATGCTCCCGACAGTTAAATAGTACATGCTAGCATAAAAGCAGAGTATTTAATGTTAGCCCAACCCTTAGCTGAGCCTGCTTTAACACTCTTAAGTACAGAGGTATGATGCAGAGATAACTTTAATTTCAGCTATTAACTATTTAAATGCTATGATGAGAATCTAGGTTGTTAAACAGGAGGGGGCAAGCCGGGGGGTGCAGACTGTTTGTCACAGCAGCTGGTGGCCTAATAAAGCTATTGGGGCTATCATCTTTCTGCTTGAAGCACACTCTGCTTCATTTTCTCATCTTGTCCATAAAGGTACAGGTACACCAAAGTGACACCATCAAAACCTACACTTCTGTTCTCAAGAATCAGGCCCACATAGACAGTAATAGTAATTGGACTTAAAAATTGGCAATACAAAGCAAATTAAGTTGAATTTTTTTTAGAACTACAAAAAACATAGTGAAATCTTTGGTATTGTACTGAACTGCAGAATAAAATATAAATGTTTTTTGTACTGAATGCTTAGCTAATATAAAAGTGAAAACCCACAAAACAATGGTGAATTTGTGTTTTGTTTCCTTATACATTGAATAAAAGTTTAAATGGTACTATTTTAAAAAAAATTGCTTGAAACTGTTAGCAAAAACAAACCCTCACATGTCTATGTAGATAAAAAAAAAAATGTTATGGCTTTGGAAGGCACGGAATTCAAAAGTAATTAAAAATTTATACTCTAGGGAGGGGTTAAAGGTAAATCTTAAATTTAACCACATTTTGCCTGCTATTTTATATTATGTATATACCAATTTTTTTTAAAATAACAATAATAGTATAAAAGCTTTTCATAAAATAATGAATATGAGACTCCACACATATTAATATAGCAACAAAACACATGATTTACTGTAGAACCAAACATTTTTTTCAAAGATTACAAAGGCTTAATCACAGTTTTGTAAAATAAAATCATTCAGGCATGTTTGATAAACAAAGAATAAATTCACCAAAATGCTTCCTAGAATATTTTTTTTGTAATTATGTTATTAGATATAAAGAGGGTTTGTAGTAATGAACAACACTGTCAGAATAATAGGAGTCCTACTATTTTACTACAATGTGTATTGTTTCTCTACAGGACAGCAGATGGACAGGCAGCAGAGCATGAAATTAATGTTATCTGTATTATATTCACTTACTTTTATCTACAGACTTTAAGGGTCAGCAGAGAAGGTTTGTGTTTTGAAAAAACTCAATATATTCTCATCAGAACCCATTTTATTATGCTGAATTTTTTTTAAAAGCAAGGAGATTGTTTTTTTAACTTTATTTTATCTACTAAATCAATTTTTACTATAGCAAAAAAAAAATAGTGACTTGCTAGTTTTTATCAGTTTTAGGACTTTTCCAAAAGAATAGATCATAAATGTTATGGCTCAAACACAGCAGGTTGATATACTCTCCTGATTTCATAGAATCTCCATTATTACTGGAGGAAATAAAGTATACACTACTCACAAAAAGTTAGGGACATCTGGCTGTCGGTTGAAATTTCAGGATGAACATAAAATTTATTAAAATTGTTTTAAATGCAACCACCTCCTAACTTTAGAATGCACATGTTCAATGTTTCAGTACTTTTTGCACAACTTGCTGATCTCTAACAAGGAGCTTAATGGCAAAATTCACAACAGGTGTTTAATCCCTGAATTGCCCAATTCATTTGGGAGATCAAT
>JAODAL010010762.1:0-60000 GCA_025379985.1 Phyllomedusa bahiana | reverse complement strand
ACATAAGCTATATAAAAAGACACATATGCATATTTTTCTCACTATCTGCAATGAATCAGAATAAACCTAACTCGTTTTAGATCAATTGGGATTACCAAAATTATTTATATTTGCCAAATGCCAGAATAATGAGAGAGAGAATTTTTTAAGGCATTTTTATTACTTCCTGCAAAGTAAAAAGTTTATGTACACTAGGATTACTATGCCTTTAAACAATTTGTGACAGCCCATATGATGATGTCATGTCTTTGAAAGCTTCTGATAGCTTTATTGGCAACATCTGAGTTAATTAGAGACACACACTGTTTCTGTGTATAACATCATGGGAAAGTCTAAAGAAATCAGCCAAGATATCATGAAGATAATTATGGATTCTGGATCATCCTTGGGTGCAATTTTCTGATACCTGAAGGTGAATTGTTCATCTATACAAACAATTATATGCAAGTACAAACAAGATGGGAATGTCCAGCCATCATACCACTCAGAAAGGAGATGGATTCTGTGTCTTAGTGATGAACGTGCTTTGGTCTGACATGTGCATATGAACAAAAGAACAAAATCAAAAGACCTTGTGAAGATGCTGGCGGAAGCTGGTAAGATTTTGTCATTATGCACAGTGAAACGAGTACTGTGTTAACATGGACTGAAAGGCCACTCTGCCAGGAAGAAGCCATTACTCCAAAAGAAACATATAAAAGTCAGATTAATGTTTGCAAATGCACACAGGAACAAAGACCTACATTTTTGGAGACAGGTCCTGTGGTCTGACAAAACTTTTGGCCATAATGACCATCTTTACATTTGGAGGAAAAAGGGAGAAGCTTGGTAGCCTGAGAATACCATCCCTACTGTGAAACATGGGGATGGCAGTATCATGTTGTGGGGTTGTTTTGTTGCAAAAGGGACTGGCACACTTCAAAAAATAGATGGCAGTATGAGGAAAGAAGATCATGTGGCTAAACTGAAGCAACATCTCAAGACATAAGCCAGGAAGTTAAAGTTTCAGCAGAAATGTGTCTCCCAAATAGACAATGACCCAAAGCATACTGCCAAACTGGTTACAAAATGTTTTAAGGATAACCAAGTCAATGTTTTAGAGTGGCCATCACAAAGCCCTGATCTCAATGCTATTGAAAATTTATGGGCAAAACTTAAAAAGCAGATGGAATGGGCCAAAATTCCTACAAACTACTGTGAGAAGCTTGTGGAAGGATATCCAAAACATTTGACCCAAGTCATACAGTTTAAGGGCAATGCTTCCAAATACTAATGAAATGTATGTAAACTTTTGACTTTGCAGAAAGTAATAAAAATGTCTTAAAAATGTTCTCTCTGTCTCATTATTCTGGCATTTGGCAAATATAAATAATATTGGTAATCCTAAATGACCTAAAATGGGTGAGGTTTATTCTGATTTCATGTCAGATAGTGAGAGAAACATGCATGTGTCTTTTTATATAGTGTACGTAAAATTCTGGTTTCAACTGTATGTGCGGTATACACTTACATTCCTTACAAGCCAGAACATTGCTGACATCACAGTCAAGCCTATTTATGACGTATCTGATGGTGCCTGTTGTAACACTCATCTTATGCCAATTTGGTGCACAAAGCGTCGACTGTGCATGCATGCCAGTACTGCATAGACTGCTTAACAAAAGGAGACTCCCTAATGTAATGTCGATGGGAACTCAAATATGACATTATGCCAGTTCTGTGCTGAGAGGATAACATGCCAGTTCCATATAGATTACAATTTATCACTGTTCCAAAAAAGATTATGTAACAGCACAACAATGTTATCATCTAGAATTTAAACCCTTAAGGACCCGGTGTTTCTTTTTGTTGACACGTTCGCTTTTCCCTCCTCACCTTCCCAGGGCCATAACTTTTTTTATTTTTCCACCTACATAGACATAGGATTGCTTTTATTTTGCGGCACAAGATGTACTTTCTAATGATATTATTTACTATACTATAGAATATACTGGTAACCCGCAAAAAAATTCCAAGTGGGACAAATTGTGAAAAAAAACATTTACGCCATGTTTCCGGGTGTTTTGCTTTTACGGCGTTAAATCTTCGGTAAATATAATGTGTTATCTGTATTCTACAGATTGATGCACATTCGGCATTTTTTAAATTCGCGCTGCGGCGCCATTTTGTGCGACCAATAACTTTTGTAAAATGGGGAAAGAGGGGTGATTTGAACTTTTAATACTTTTTTTGTACTTTAAAACTTTATTTATTTATTTTTTCACTGTAACATTGTGTTCCCCTATGGTGCTTGACCAGTAGGGGGTGCGATTGTTAATACAATCTAATGCATTGCATAGGCAATGCATTAGGGTGTACAAAGATGGGTGTACAAAAACAGCTATTTCCTGGCTGCACAGAACCTGTAGGGTGCTGTAGAACATTGTGCCATACTTAAATTTGCAGAGGGAGCTTGGTTTGTTCTTTATACAATGCTGTGTTTTAGTATGACATGCACATGACTGCCGCCGCTCTTAGAATCGCTTCACTCAAAAATTCCCTGGGCACTTACGGGGGCAAAACTGACCAAAAAACAAACTGAAGTGGGAATGCAGCCTGACAAAGTCATGGCAGCGCCAGCTGGAAAAAAAACAAGCTGAGGGCTAAGATCCTACCATAGCGTCAAAGAACACAGTACTAGGTTACTGGAGCCACCACAGATCGCAGCAGAGTAAGGGGACGATGGCAATAGCCACGCCAGGGAGCGGAATCTAAGTAGGTCCCGGTTTTCACCAGAGACCAAAGCAGGATGGACTTGCCGCGGCGGGAGTCTACCAGGTCGATACCCCTGACGTGACTTGCTTGCGGTAGCAGCCGAGGTTTAGCGAGGTACAAAATCGTAAGGCAAACTCAGGGACAAGCGTATGGTCAGGACAGCCGGCAAGGATCGTGGTCAAGGGAGGGAGGCAAGAGGTAAGGTACACGGATATGACAGACGAGGCTCAAGGAGGAGGCAGAGGTAGCTTTTCCTGTCTGTAATTTGGACATACGATTCACATTCTTCATACTGAAGAAGCTCATCCAAAGCCAGTTTTGCAGCATTTGCTTGTGCTTCACTATTCCAGTTTTCTACTAAATTCCAACACTAATGGCACCAAATGCAAAATAAGCACCTAAAACATTCCCTGTAGTTAGGGTCTCCTTCAATTCCATATGCTGCATTTGAACAAATTGGTGTCACGCAGAAACTGGATTCAAACTACCACGTTTATACTTCATAATTAACTGTGTTGAAACTTTTTTAGGTATTAATGAAGAAGCTGATGGAGGTAGAATTTCCTTGGCCAAAAATGGTTTCAGAACGTTAGCAAACTGACTACGGAGGATTTCTCTATAGTACTTGATAGTCCTCCCTCAAAGCAGCTGGAAAAAAGGCTCCTATTTTGGACCGGTAGCGAGGGTCCAAGAGGGTGGAGAGCCAAAAGTCATCCCTGTGCCGGATGGTGACAATTCGGTAGTCACTAACCAGGTAAATCAGTATGCTGTGGGCCATGTGCGCAAGTGATTCTGCGGGACTCCCTGCCTCCATCTCCACTGTATACTGCCACGGTGCTTGGGGGACAGTGGCACAATGACAGAGTGTGGCAGTCACGGCAGCAGCCACAGCAGCAGCAAGAGGTCAGACAGTGGCACAATGACCGAGTTTGGAGGTGGCAAAAACAGGAGTAGGCCACAGAGTGGCACAATGGAAGAGTGTAGAGGTCATGGCAGCAACCACAGCAGCAGCATGAGGTCAGACAGTGGCACAATGACACAGTGTGGAGGTGACAGCATCAACAGCAGCAACAGCATGAGGTCAGAGAGTGGCACAATGACACAGTGTGGAGGTCACGGCACCAGCAGCAGCAGCATGAGGTCAAAGAGTGGCACAATGACAGAGTGTGGATGTGGGTGGCAATACCAGTCCCTGGTAAAGATGATGGTAGGCAGATGGAGAAACTGGCAGCATATGTGTGGCATCAGGCGGGTGGCGGCATCAGAATAGTGGCTGATGCAGGTAGTTTGAATCCAGACTCATTTCTCAAAGTTTTGGTGAGGTGTCATGGCTGAGGTAATCTGACGCCTAAGGCATTGGTGTGTTTAAATCCTGGCCGATCCATGCCTGATTCATCTTGACAAAGGTCAGTCGTTCCACATTTCCGGTGGACAAGCGAGTTCTCCTTGGGATAATGATTGCCCCCGCCGCAATGAACACCCGCTCTGATGCCACACTACTGGCCAGGCAGGACAGCTTCTCCACTGCAAACTCTGCAATTTGTGGATACACATCCAGTTTGGCTGCCCAGTAGTCCAGCGGATCTTGTAACTGGGGTGGCAGAGTTCTGTCCAAGTAGGCCACCACCTGTTGGTTCAGAGTCTTCCCCAGGTCCTGCTGCTGTTGCTGGTGAGTGCCCTGGTGCGGAGAAAGCCACACATCGATTTCTTGCTGCATGACGCGGAGCAGATCTTCCCCTGTGTGACTTTGTTCGCCGAGGCAAACCAGGTGTAGAACTGCATGACACCACTGTGCCCTACACATCTGGTATGATGGAGCAGTACTTGTGGAGGCTGAGATGGTGGTGGTGGTGGTGGAGGAGGAGGTGGATATTGGCGCAGGAGCAGCAGTTTGACAACGTGGAGGAGAAAGCGGTGTCTCCTGTCCAAGTTGTTGTTGTGCCTGGGCAGGAAGCACATTCACCCAGTGGGCCGTAAAGGACATGTACTGGCCCTGACCGTAGTCACAGCTCCACACGTCCGCGCTGCCGTGCACTTTGGAACAAACCGATAAGCTCAAGGACTGGCCCACCTTCTGTTCTACATATATGTGAAGGGCTGGTACTGCCTTTTCGGACAAGAAATTACAGCTTGGAACTTTCCACCTCGGCTCGGCACAGGCCATTAGTTCTCTGAACGGTGTAGTCCAGGATGGTTGGACGCATACTGTTGTCTCTTTGCAATTGCCTCGTTGAACGACTGCTGGCGCCATGAGTAGAGAGGAGCAGGAGCATCTGGACCGGGAGTTGATGGCAAAGAGAAACAGCTCCTTTCTGAAGAGGTGGTGGAGCCTTGACTGGCTGAAATGGCATGCATGCCACTGGGCGCTGCTGCTGCTGTTGCTGCAGCAGCAGGATGGACCACCACATCTGAGCCACGTTTCTCCCAGGCCACCGGATGGTGACACTGCATGTGTTGACGCAGGGCCATGGTGCCAACGTTAGCTCCCTGGCCACGCTTCACTTTCTGCCCACAGATTCTACATATACCCATATTCGGCTCTTCCAGTGTCTTAGTAAAGAACTGCCACACTGCCGATTTCCTGATTTTACCGCCAAGGCTCCACACTGAGTGAATACTAGCGCGGCTGCCTCACTGAGCCCTTTTGCCGCTACTTTCTTGGACCTGCGATGCGGATTTTCTACCCCGTGGCCATTTGGCTCCCGACCTCGCACTGCTGCTACCCTGCTGATTCATGGCCATACTACCCACTTACTTCCTGCGCCGCTGCCTGACGCGCAAGCTGACGCACTCTTCTCCTGACAATGATGAAGTCCTTGCTTCACCTGCCTCCCAAGTGCGGTCGGCAACATCATCATCGATTATTGTTGGATCTTCACTGTTGTCCTCCTCAACAGTCTTGGTATGCAGAGGCTGACCTCTCACAACATGACCTTCCATGCCACTCTCCACATCCATTCTTTGCCGCCTACTGCAAGAAGCAGGAGATATCGACCCCATTTCTTCGCTGCCAAGTAGCTGCTGACTATCCTCAAATTGTTCATCCTCGCTGTATAATGGCGCTGAGCCCAGACCACATACTAAATCTCTGGCTGAGGGAACCGAACGGGACAGAGGCGGGTTGAGGACAGGTGAGAGCCGCTTAGCCGCCAGCTAAGGGTTGTGTCTGACGTTCCCACCGACTCTTGGCTGCGGTTGTCAGATGTCATCTGGGAGGAAGTGGAGGACCTAGTCAACCAATCAAGAACCCTTGGGTTGCTGGTCAACACACGGCCGCTAGATGACACCGGCAGTTCTGGCCTCACCGAGTGACCCCTGCTGCTACGTCCCCTTACTTTGCTGTGACCTATGCCTGCTCCAGGAATGTTCGTGCCACTGCCACTCGCATGTGAAGAGCCTGCCACCTCTCTGTCTGACATACTGTTTGTTCAAAAATTTACAGACTCTGTTTAATGAAGATATCTGTATATGATAAATACACACCCTGTATTTGACTCCAAATGAACCCACTAACAGGCTTGGGTAACCCTTGAATATAAATTTCGCTACAGATATTACCAGGAAAAAAATAACTGGTATGTGGCGTATTAAAACGCCGTTTCTTTTAGTGACTACAAAAGCAGAAACATGCTTAAATAAGCTTCGGATATAAATTATGCTACAGGAATCACCAGGAAAAATTTCATCTTTGGCGTTGAAAAACACTGTTTCTTTTACTGTCTACAATAACACAAACACGCTTAATGAGCCCTTGGATATAAATTCCGCAAAAGAAATGAGCAGCAAAAAAGTAGCTGGTATGTGGCGTGTTAAAACGCCTTGTATTTTACTGACTACAAAAGCAGAAACACGCTTAATTAACTTTTGGATATAAATTATGCTACAGGAATCACCAGGAAAAATGTTGTCTTTGGCGTTGAAAAACACTGTTTCTTTTACTGACTGCAATAGCACAAACACGCTTAATGAACCCTTGGATATAAATTGCGCTAAAGAAATGAGCAGCAAAAAATTAACTGGTATGTGGCGTGATAAAAGGCCGTTTCTTTTAGTAACTACAAAAGCAGAAACATGCTTAAATAAGCTTCGGATATAAATTATGCTACAGGAATCACCAGGAAAAATTTCATCTTTGGCGTTGAAAAACACTGTTTCTTTTACTGTCTACAATAACACAAACATGCTTAATGAGCCCTTGGATATAAATTCCGCAAAAGAAATGAGCAGCAAAAAAGTAGCTGGTATGTGGCGTGTTAAAACGCCTTGTATTTTACTGACTACAAAAGCAGAAACACGCTTAATTAGCTTTCGGATATAAATTATGCTACAGGAATCACCAGGAAAAATGTTGTCTTTGGCGTTGAAAAACACTGTTTCTTTTACTGACTGCAATAGCACAAACACGCTTAATGAACCCTTGGATATAAATCGCGCAAAAGAAATGAGCAGCAAAAAATTAACTGGTATGTGACGTGTTAAAACGCCGTTTCTTTTAGTGACTACAAAAGCAGAAACACACTTAATTAACCTTCGGATATAAATTATGCTACAGGAATCAACAGAAAAAAATGTTGTCTTTCGTGTTGAAAAACACCGTTTCTTTCGCTGACTACAATAGCACAAACACGCTTAATGAACCCTTGGATATAAATTGCGCAAAAGAAATGAGCAGCAAAAAATTAACTGGTATGTGGCTTGTAAAAAACACCGTTTCTTTTAGTGAATACAAAAGCAAAAACAGGCTTAGACAACCCTTGGATATTCAATGTGCCCCAGAACTTACCAGATGGCATTAAAATGTATATGCAGCAGAATTGGACCCACACTGGACTTCAATTACAATACCCCACAAAATCAAAATTAGAGCGGAAGAGGAGGAGTCTGTGATAAAAGCTGTGACACCCCCAAATATCGCTGTTAAAAACTAATTTCTTTTGTGTGAAATCTCAGCTACTGCAGCTGCAGCACGGCACAGAGAGAGGAGTGTGAGCTGCCAGCGTCGCTTCCGGACTTATTTAGTGCGGTGACGTCAGAGAATCCCACCGGTCACTGATTGGCTTCATCTCTGCACATGTCACTGAGGATTTTCCTTTCTTCCTCCCAGAGTTCTTTGCCCCATGTAACACCATGTGCTTGTGGCCCTTTTATCAATTAAAAACACGCTTTTTTCCCGCGAATCACACCAAACTTCGACTCCGTTCAGATCCGAAGTTTTCCTGAAATTCTAAACGAATTCCACTTCGTTAGAATCAATTCGCCCATCTCTAAATATAATCAAAGAATATAAAGACTCTCACCACTATCTACAGAAGATCCTCATCACCCCTAAAGGGATGATAATACATAGTTATATTGAGTAACCTTGTGTCAAAATCTAAAGGTAAAAATAGTCACATTCTCTTTTCAAACCTCCCAATGTGAATGTGTCTAAAGTGTGGATCCAATAAGATTCCCTTTGGTCCCTGCCCCTCCATAGAGACAGGAGGTGTCCCAGTACATGAACTTGTAACTGTGATATATCATGGTCCATTTTAACAAAATGATGTGGGAGAGGGAAAATTGTATTACCACATCTGATAGTTGACATATATTTTTCAATGCGGTCTCACACATGTTGGGTAGTCAACCCAACATATGCAAGACCATAAGGGCATTTCAAAACATATACTGCATATTTAGATTCACATTTGAAAAATTAATTCAAAGAATCATTTTTCCTTAAGAATAATCTAGAGTAATTTCTAAGTCTAAGTAAGTTGCCAATAACCTACTGTAGATGTAGCAGAAAGTCTCTTCTTATACTCTATGGACGGTACGTATATAAGCTATTATCAAATAAGGTCAATAGTAAACTCTCAGTTGGAATCACCAGAAAACATTTCAATTTCTGTAAAAAATGCGAGGTATCCAGTATGAATTATGAAGAATGTGCTAGTAAAGGAGGCTGAATGGAGCATACATTGGATTTAGGCACTGGGAGCACTGATGTTAGTCCAAGGAAATGTCAATCAAGCAGGTTTGGACCTGATAAAAGCAGGGGCTCCATGAGTTGTTCAAAGCTTTAGGCCTACTCTAATGAATTTTGCTGATAGAGGGTGTTAAAATAAAAGTCCAGGATGGAAATTAACAGTTTTTATGAAAGTATATGTGCAATTCTGTTTAGACATCCAATAGCATCATGACACTAAAATATATATATATATATATATTATATATATATATATATATATATATATATATATATATATATATATATATATATATATATATATATATATAATGACAGGTTCCCTTTAAAGGAGTTGCTGGTTACGTTTTGATGCCATATGTTATAGGGCACCTTTATATGTCTTATAGAGTCTGTCCCTGTTTTGGTAACATGAGAGGAACTTACTTAATATAATGCAAGTTTAATGTTATAATTGATTGTTGTATCTATGAGATTTTGGCAGAACTTTCATTGGGATGCATGGTGTCATGGGGTGTCATTGCAAAATTCTCAAACAGAGTCCCTTTTTGAATTTTGTTAGTGAATTCACTATGACAAGTTCCTCTACCAGAGAGTTACACAGTCATACTGGTTTTACAGTAAAAAATCGCTTTCTATGTTTATGTAGAAACTTTCTTTCCTCTGGATGTAGAGGATGCCCCCCTTGTTCTGGATATTGTCCTGGTTATAAATAGATTTTTAGAGAGATCTCTATATTGACCTTTAATATATTTATACATATTTATTATGTCCCCCCGAAGCCGTCTTTTCTATAAACGAAATAACCCTAATCTTGCTGATCTTTCTGGGTATTGCAGACCACCCAGTCCTTCTATTACTTTCTTTGCCCACCTTTGAACTTGTTCAAGGTCTACAATGTCTTTTCTTTGCACTGGTGCCCAAAACTGTACACAATATTCCAAGTGTGGTCTTACCAGGGATTTGTATAATGGGAGAATAGCATGCTCATCATGTGTATCTATACCCCTTTTAACACACCCCATGATCCTATTTGCTTGGCCAGCTGACCCTGGCTGCAGAAATTAAGTTTATTGTCCACTAGGACTCCCAAGTCCTTCTCCATGTCACTTTTACCCAGAGTTTTTTACATTTAACAAGTAATCATGTAATGGATTTTTCCTTTCCATGTGCATAACTTTGTATTTATCTGTGTTAAACCTAATCTGCCACTTTTGTGCCCAGGACTCCAACTTATACAGATCCCTTTGTAATAGAACATTATCCTCTATTATGTTGATTACTTTACATAGCTTTGTATTTTCTGCAAAGATTGATAGTCTACTATGCATTCCATGTGTAAGGTCATTAATGAACATATTAAAATCAAAATGGCTCAAAACTGACCCCTGTGGTATCCCACTAGCAGCAGGGATTCAATATGAGTATGTACCATTAATCACCACCTTTTGTTTTCTATCACTCAGCCAGTCCAAGTTTTCCCATTTTACTTACCAACCTTTATGTGTCACAGTATCAAATGCTTAAGAAATATCCAGATATATGACATCCAATGCCTCACCCAAATCCAATGCCTCACCCAGTCTAGAACTAACCTCCTCATAGAAGCTGATGAGATTAGTTTGACAGGACCGATCTTTCACAAACCTATGCTGGAACAGCGTTATACATTTATTTTCAGTGAGATACCTTAAGAAAACCTTCAAACATTTTTCCTGCAACAGAGGTTAAATTCACTGACCTATAGTTTCCAAGATAATCTTTTGACCACTTTTTGAATATTGCCACCACATTTGCTATGCGCCAATCCTTTTGGACATACCCTGTTACTATATGTAACCCACCAAAGAGGAGCAATGTGTACAGTGGATGCTATAGAAAGAGGCATTCACTCTTCTTTCCCAGAGATGCATTGGGCTTCACTACCCAGCAGCCCTGGTTTGGTGACATCACAGGACGAGGGGGGAGAGAGGAGGAAGGGGGACAGGAGCTTGGAAGAGGGAGAAGTGAGAAGACTACAGAGGAGAGAGAGCTCTGAGAGAGAGACTGAGATTTCCCCAGTGTGTCCTGAGAAGAGACTGGCTAGTCTGTGGGCCACCTGTCAGCTGCAGAGCCCCAGCTTCCCACCAGGAATCCTGCCTCCCTGCCAGGGCACCAACACCTGAATGTGACAGCAGCAGGATGGAGTCCATTGCAGTGCAGACATGAAGAGTGAGTAGATGCTGGGAGGACTTTGCTGATCAGGAGTTGTACACTTGTAGTGTGGACTGTTCTGTGGTTGCTAAGGCTGAGATCTCTAAGTGCACCAACGTTACCAAAAGAGCTCCAACGACCACGGCAACGGGGCCCCAACGGTTTAACTGACGCTGCATTGCGGCAGCCATTTTGATTGCACTCTCACTGTGATTGATCAGTTAGGAGAGGGTAACTGACTATATATTACTGTGGGATTACCTACGTTGGCCACCACGTAAAAAAAAAAGACAGAACTGTAACTCTACCAGTAGGGGGAGTATTTTGGACTTACTGTAGTTATTGATGATTTGATATGTTATGTGTTTCACTCTATTTTCATGTTTGCAATTCTCCAAGCCACATATCACCTATTAATCCGTTGAAATAAATCTGCTAAGAGTTTTATCCCCAACTCTGGGAGTGTGTACTGAGCTTAGACAGGGGTTTCCCGAGTCGACCCCTGGCAGAAGAGGAACCACCTTTCCTGCATAACTGGAGAGCTGATACGAAGATTCGGGTGGAGGCACTGTGTCATAGAGAGGTGAGAGCGACAACACACCCTGCCCAAGGAGGTTGGCACAAAGGGGTGTTACAGTGGAGGCACTGCTGAGATCCTACCAAGACATAAGAGAGTAAAGCAGGAAAAGCTGTCATGGAGTCTCTAACAGAAGGAGAAGTGTCTGATTGGTGTGAAAAGATGAGCATTATAGAGGAACATAGCTTTGCTGTTTATGGTGAACTTATCAACACCTCAGATGAACAGATATTGCAGATAGTGAAACGGCTTCATGAAATTGTTCAGCCTAAAGTGGTTGATCGTCGGAGTGATCAAGTAAGGCAGTTGACGGCAGCCCTAATTGTCACTGAAAGGGTTTTAGAGAGAGGAGTACTTTCCCATCTGTTATAGCTGTGCCATCAGAACATGGCCGACAATGGAAGATCATCTGGCCTTTGAGGCCTGCAGCAGAGACTCTGCATAAAGGAGGCAAACTTGCAACAGAGAAGGCTAAGTAGATGTTTACCACCTACCCCGTCTGGTTCTAAGTCAAAAGAAACTTCTGCTACTGTTGATGTGCTTATTGCAGCCATGGAACGGTTAGTCAGCCAATTCACAAAGTTACAGCCTGAGGGAGGCTATCGTCGTCTGAGAACATTCTCAGGTGCCACCCCTACCCCAGCGGGAGAAGACGGGTATGAAACATGGAGAGATGTTGCCCTGCAGTATCTGGAAGAGTGGCAGTGCACGGATGCTGTGAAGAAGCAGAGAATAGTAGAGAGTTTGAAGGGCCCAGCTATGGAAGTGGTGCAAGCTGCTTGGCGGAGCAAGCCACTAGCAACTCATCAAGACTATATGGATGCTCTAGAAGATGCTTTTGGGTCCCCAGAAGATGCCACTGACCTTCTTTATAGACTCCGCACTACCTACCAAGAGCCAGGTGAGAAGATGTCCGACTATCTCTACCGACTAGACAAGCTGGTTCACAGAATAATGTCCAAAGGGGGGCTTAACCCCAGTAATATTGACCAATGCCGTATAGACCAAGTACTGCGAGGAGCTTTAACCCAAGATCCCATTGCTCAAAGGCTGAGGTGTAGTGATAAAGAGAAGATTCCCTGTTCTTTCCATCAGTTATTAAAGGAAGTGCGACAAGAGGAAAGCCACTCTCGCAGCTAGAGAGCAGTCCTTCAAGAGAGGCAAGTCGGCGAGAAGAGGAGCTTCTGAAGGTTATTGAGAAGCAGGGGGGAACAAATTGCTCAACTTTTGACTGCTCAGGCTATAGAAGTGGAAAAACTGAAAAAGGTTGATTAAGCTGTATCAGCAAAAAAACATATTCCAGAGAAGGCAATTGTTAGTCAGCCTAAAGATGGATATATAAAGAGAGAGGGGTGTTTTTGACTGTGGGAACACCAACCACATAGCTAGATGGTGCCCAAAGAAGTGGAGTTCACAAAAGTCCTTATCTCCTTCCTATCACATGGATTGGCTGTTGGAAAACGGGAAGGAGGGGCAGTAGAGTCCCTTACTGCCCCCCTTGCAACATCAAAGGTCTACTCTACTACACCATCAATCCCTGCTTCGTCGAGACAACTCCCTGAAGGTTTAGTGGGACCCTCTCCACATGTACAAGCCTATATAAATGATCACCCCTGTACTGTGTTATTGGACAGCGGGTCTCAAGTGTCAATCATTTTTGAGAAATGGTACAAAAAGTACTTGTCAGATGTACCCCTACAGCCCCTATCTGGACTTGTAGTTTGGGGATTAAGTGACAATAGCTACCCCTATAGAGGATATGTGTCTATCACATTACGGTTCCCTAAGACTGTTGTTGGAGTGGATAAAGAAAATACCCATCATAGCACTAGTCTGCCCAGAGACTGATGCAGACCGGACAGCAGTACCTGTTATAGTGGGAACAAATGCCAACATCTTCCGAACACTAGCTCAATGGTGTCGAGAAATTGGAGGTGCTGATTATCTTCAAACACTCAACATTCACCCAGTCTGTTTGGAAGCTTATGTAAAGAAAGAGACAGAAAGGAGAGAGTTACATTCTGAATGTTTCCATCCCTGTTTTGAAGGTAGCGACCTGAGAGGTGATGACAAAGAGTTGCTAATAAAAAGTATGATGAAGTATGCTGCCGTCTTTTCATTAGGTGACTGGGATCTTGGTCTGGCACAGGGAGTTGAGCACCACATCCGATTGACTAATGAAGAGCCTTTTCGAGAGAGGTCCCGAAGGCTAGCTCCAGCAGATGTTGAGGATGTCAGGCAGCACCTAAGAGGTTTGCTGGACAGTGGAGTCATCATTGAGTCCCACAGCCCATATGCTTCTCCCATAGTGGTTGCTCGTAAGAAAAATGGTGATATTAGAATGTGTGTGGATTATCGTACTTTGAACAAGCGCACAGTCACCGACCAATATACTGTGCCCAGGATTGATGAAGCTTTAGATTGTCTACAGGGAAGCCAATGGTTTTCTGTGCTAGATCTTCGGAGTGGATATTATCAAATACCTATGGCCAAAGAGGATCAAGAAAAGACTGCTTTCATCTGTCCTCTTGGGTTCTTTCAGTTCGCAAGGATGCCCCAGGGAGGGGACCGGCGCCCCTGCAACTTTCAAAGATGTATGGAGAGGGTGATGGGAGATATTAATTCAGGGAAGTTCTGGTATACCTTGGATGACCTGATGTGTTTGGACGAACTCTAGAAGAACATAACCAAAGATTGTTCAAAGTACGGGATCGTCTGGAGAAGGCTGGGCTGAAGTTGTCCCTTGACAAGTGCTGTTTCTGTCAGAAGACTGTGAAATATGTGGGACACATTGTAAGTCGAGAAGGGATTTCTACGGACCCAGCCAAAGTGGAAGCCGTGGTCAAATGGCCCAAGCCCACCAAGTTTGGGGGATCAGGTCTTTTCTAGGATTCTGTGGGTACTACAGAAGGTTTGAAACCGCAGTATTCAAGATCACAAAGCCACTGACTTCTCTCACTCAAGGGTATCCCCCTCCAAGAGGAACAAGTTACTCCAAGAAGACGGAGGAGAAGGCCTACTTCAGGATTAATGAACCATTTGGAGAGAGATGGACACCAGAATGTGATAAGGCATTTGAGACGTTGAAATCCTGTTCTGACACATACTCCAGTGTTGGCCTATGCGGAACCCCAGAAAGCCATATGTCCTGCATGTAGATGCTTCACTTGGGGGCTTGGAGCAGTTATGTAACAGGAGCAGGCGGGCCTCCTGCGACCGATCTACTACATCAGCCGAGGATTGACTGCCAGTGAGCGCAACTACCCAGCCCACAAGCTTGAATTCTTAGCATTGAAGTGGGCAGTTGTGGACAAACTGCATGACTACCTCTATGGAGTGCGTTTTGAAGTTCACACTGACAACAATCCACTAACCTATGTGAAGACCACAGCCAAGCTTGATGCTACAGGACACCGGTGGCTTGCAGCCTTAGCCATTTATGATTTCAGCTTGAAGTATCGACCAGGCACCAGTAACATTGATGCTGACGCTCTGTCTCGCCTGCCAAGGAAGGTGTTGGAAGATGAGGATGAGGCATGGGTGGAAGTCCCTGCTCCTGACGTGAAAGCTATGTGTCACAGACAACAAGCGAGGACTGTTCCTGTACAAGGTTGTGCCAAATTCCTAGGGGTCTCGGAGAACGCTCTTCCACCTTTGTTTTGCCACTTAACGAGGATCACCACTAATTCCCTGCCTCAACTGACTCAAGACCAGATCCAAAGGGCCCAACAGGAAGATCCTTCAGTGGGAGTGGTTCGATGGTCTGTGAAAAGGGGTCGGAGGCCTGAAAGGAACGCTCTGAAAACAGAAGAGTCTGTATTGCTGACCCGCCAATTAGAGTCCCTAGTCCTGAGAAGTGGACTACTGTACCGAGAAACCACACGTCAAAATGGAGAGATTCGAAGACAGCTGGTGCTACCCACCCAATTTCGGAAGATGGTCATGAGGTCACTGCATGATGAACATGGGCATCTGGGTGTTGAGAAGACCACTGGACTTCTTATAGACCGGTTTTACTGGCCAAGAATGGAAGCTGACATTGAGGAGTACTGCAAGTCATGTACGCGGTGCATTCTGAGGAAGACTCTACCCACGCGATCCGCCCCACTTGTCAACATCACCAGTGATGGTCCACTAGAGTTAGTGTGTATCGATTTCCTTGCCATTGAACCTGATGAGGGCAATGTCAGCAATGTATTAGTGGTCACTGACCATTTCACCCGCTATGCCCAAGCCTACAGCACCAGAGACCAGAGGGCAATCACTGTGGCGAAAACTTTGTGGGAAAAGTTCTTTGTGCATTATGGGCTGCCAGCCCGCATCCATACTGACCAAGGGAGAGACTTTGAGAGTCGGCTGATTAAGGAACTGTGTGAAATCTGCGGGATCAAGAAATCCAGAACCACACCTTTCCACCCTCAAGGGGATCCTCAGCCAGAGAGATTCAATCGCACCCTTCTCAACATGTTGGGCACTTTGAACCCCAATCAGAAAGGACGCTGGAGTCGACATATCAGTCAGTTAGTCCACGCCTACAATTGCACCAAGAACGAGTCAACTGGTTACTCCCCTTACTTCCTAATGTTCGGTAGGGAAGCCAGGCTACCAGTAGATATTAGTTTTGGGGTATCACCTGACCATTCATCTCAAAAGACCTACTTAGAGTATGTGTCACAGTTGAAGAGAGAATTAAAGGAGGCCTATAGATTGGCTGAACAGGCTTCTGGTCGAGCAGGAAGGCGAAACAAGACCCGTTACGACCGTAGAGTTCGTGAGCAAGTTCTGCAGCCTGGGGATAGGGTTCTCATTCAGCAACTAGGTCTTCATGGAAAACACAAGCTTGCTGATCGTTGGCATCCAGAAACCTATGTAGTAGTAAAACATCTGCCTGGTGTTCCCGTCTACAGGGTGTGAAGCCTGAAAATGGAGGTGGGATTGTCAAGACCTATCATCGCCAACATCTGTTACCTGTAGGAAAGAATATCCATTTTCAACAATTGCAAGACAACAGAGTCCCGTCCACTACCAGGCGACCTCCCAGGAGGAGCCATCGCCATCAACAAAGTGCCAGCCCTGTGATTAATTCTGCAAGCAGTGATAGTGAATCCAGTGACGAATGGGGGCCAGACTACCGATGGGTCTGCAACCCCTGTCCTACTGTTGAAGATCATAAAGATCAGTCCATAGAGGTGGATGACCAAGAAGAGTCTAGTCCAGAAGTCAGTCAGCAATGTCCCCAGTTGGGGGAGAACTTAGATGTGATGGAGTCACCGGGTGAGGAAGTAACCACTATGGAACCTGAGCCTGACAGTCAAGAGTCAGGAGTCGAGGAGGGAGCCCCTGTAGTACACACTCGTCCCCAGCGGGACACAAGACCACCCATGATGCTGACCTATGATAAGATCGGGCAGAATACTGAGATCCCCAGAGTCGTACGCCCTAAGTTTAGTGACGTGTGGCCCTGTTTTCCCTCGCTTCCTGTAAGGCATGCTGATTTATGTGTGTCTGATTGTGGTGTAAGTCAGGATACTTTAACACATGATTGTATTCCAGGTGGTGAGTCTTCATTTCATGCTTGGACACTTTCAGAGACTCACCAGGGGGAGAGTGTAACCCCCCAAAGAGGAGCAATGTGTACAGTGGATGCTATAGAAAGAGGCATTCACTCTTCTTTCCCAGAGATGCATTGGGCTTCACTACCCAGCAGCCCTGGTTTGGTGACATCACAGGAAGAGGGGGGAGAGAGGAGGAAGGGGGACAGGAGCTGGGAAGAGGGAGAAGTGAGAAGACTACAGAGGAGAGAGAGCTCTGAGAGAGAGACTGAGATTTCCCCAGTGTGTCCTGAGAAGAGACTGGCTAGTCTGTGGGCCACCTGTCAGCTGCAGAGCCCCAGCTTCCACCCAGAGAATCCTGCCTCCCCTGCCAGGGCACCCAGCACCTGAATGTGACAGCAGCAGGATGGAGTCCATTGCAGTGCAGACATGAAGAGTGAGTAGACGCTGGGAGGACTTTGCTGATCAGGAGTTGTACACTTGTAGTGTGGACTGTTCTGTGGTTGCTAAGGCTGAGATCTCAAAGTGCACCAACGTTACCAAAAGAGCTCCAACGACCGCGGCAACGGGGCCCCAACGGTTTAACTGACGCTGCATTGCGGCAGCCATTTTGATTGCACTCTCACTGTGATTGATCAGTTAGGAGAGGGTCACTGACTATATATTACTGTGGATTACCTACGTTGGCCACCACGTAAAAAAAAAAAGACAGAACTGTAACTCTACCAGTAGGGGGAGTATTTTGGACTTACTGTAGTTATTGATGATTTGATATGTTATGTGTTTCACTCTATTTTCATGTTTGCAATTCTCCAAGCCACATATCACCTATTAATCCGTTGAAATAAATCTGCTAAGAGTTTTATCCCCAACTCTGGGAGTGTGTACTGAGCTTAGACAGGGGTTTCCCGAGTCGACCCCTGGCAGAAGAGGAACCACCTTTCCTGCATAACTGGAGAGCTGATACGAAGATTCGGGTGGAGGCACTGTGTCATAGAGAGGTGAGAGCGACAACACACCCTGCCCAAGGAGGTTGGCACAAAGGGGTGTTACATATACATAGGAGAAATAAATAATATTTGTAAAAAATATACATATTTCTTAACTGCTTTCAATACATCCATCAAAACAAGCAAAGTTGCAAGACTACAACTCTCACCTGGCCCTAAAATCCAGATGGTGCAAAAGCCAGATGCCTGTGGTGCAGCCATGAGGCAGCTGAGAAACACATGGATATGCTCTTCTTTGTGGTTCTATATTGATAATTCTTGACCACTCAGTTTTACCAGGTGTACAGATGTAGCAGACCTAAATAGAAAAGATTATGCACCATGTTATCACAACACAAAATGTTAACTTTCTCAATGCTTTCAAATAGCCTTTGTTTACAGATAAGAGCAGATAACATGAAAAACCATGATATCATTGTCAAGCTGGACTGTGCAGTTAATTATAATATTCATTGAAATTTGTTATTGGACACGGAAATTCATAAGTATAAAATTTGCAAAATTGGACATCTATTAACAATCAATAAAAAATTGGGCAGAAAAGTGCATCTGCATGCTTTCACCTGCATTGCAGCTACATTGCAGCCATCTAACTTATGAGAGGTCTAACCCTATGGGAGTTATAGGTTGGAGGCCAGTAAGAAAAGTCTTTCTTATGCATGATTTTCTTGTAAGTAAAAAAACTAAGCAAATAACTTTATTTCATGTTAACATGTACATTTCTAACATTTTCAAGCAGCAAATAACACAAATATTGTCAAATGTCAAGTTTCCAAAGAAAACAATTTAGGTTATTGAGCAATCTGTACACAGGTCACTTCACAACTTCCTCCTAAATTCACCAGTATAGTGCATCTAACAGAAATGCATTATGAGCTCATACTACACAGTGGGAATCATTTAGTGGCTGGCTCATGGTTTAGATTGCCTTCTTTCTACTAAGTGACATTTACAGTAGTGAATACAAAATGCTTTATCAGCATCCTTCCTTTTTCCATTCCCTTGATATCATTTTAAATGTAAATTTGGTTTGGGAAATAACTAAATTTTCATGGCTATTTGCTTTTGTCCTTTACCTTTTACGTAGTGAAATGTGTTGATTGAATGCATTAGTATGAAATTTATCTAAATTCTACCCTTTCCCCCTACTTTAGTTTTCACAGCAGTTTGCAATTTTGGATCAAATACCAATAAGGTTTCTATCTTGACCTTGACATTAGGCATGCTTGTTATAATCCATTAATATGTCTTCAACTTTTCCCTTCAGTTAATGGCTCAGCGTGTATTGTTCATCTGTTCTCAATCATCTGCATATTTTATCCTTTGCAGAATGATTATGGATAACAAAGAATCAGATTCATGATATCAATCTCCATTTTTCTTGCTATAAATAAAAGCTTCATGTAACTGTGAAACTAGTAATCATAATAATTGTGCCAACACTGACCTGCTAGAATAAAAATGTAGCTGATGTAAAAAATACAGTACAGCAACAAAAAAATGAATGTTTCTTTTACAGCCATTGGAATAAGCTCAAGGTAAAAGAGATAGGACTTTGGTGCCACCCAGGGGCGTTGCTAGGGTCCTAAAACATCCGGGGCCCGGGCCCTCTGTGTTACATTTTGCTCAGTAGGGCCGAGTTCACACTGAATTTTTCACGCCACATTGTGAACTGCGACATATTTTTACAGAGAAAAAAACTTCTGTTCTTGTCAATAATTCCTCATAGATCCTGTCCATCACCACAGCAGTCACTGCACAATCAAAGTCCACACTAACAAATTTTCTTTTCAAAACCTCTTACCTCCGAATGACAGTGTAATACCTCATATATAACAGTCACCTAATAATACACCGATACATGGAGCAAATATACCAGACAAATGATTGCTACTAAAGAAAACTACAAAACCAAGACCCAAAACTGTTACTACTTAAGGATCAAATAATCCTGCCAGACCCTGACCGAACAGGACCACCTCATGTGACTATCAGCTGTACACAGGCTCTGAAGACGTATATTAATGCCATACAGTAACCAGATAGTGGTAGATACTAGTTGTATGTAGATGCTCAGCAGAAATATAAGTGATTACATTGCAGTGACATTTAGTGACTCACAGGAGACGTCTTTTCTGATCGGAGTCTTTAACTTTCCTTTTTCTTCTCCATCCGTCCCAGACCGCCAATATGACTTTTACCAGCCAAACCTCATCTCTGCGGAATTTACCACACAAACATTTTAGAATCCTCAAATTTCCAGCACATATATAACAACCTACCTAATGGTGGTATCATAGAAAAGCCAGGTGTCTGCTGTGGGTGATGGGGAGTCCCCCATCGTTCTTTATAAGCCCCCATTAGATAGGTTTAGAGACTCCCCTCTTAGAAGTTAGGTATATAGGTCTCCTCAGTAGGTATGTAGGTTATATGTCCCCCAGTAGGTAGGTATTAAGGTTATATGTTCCTCAGTACGTAGCGATATAGATTAGAGTCCCCCAGTCTGTAGATGGGAAATATGGTACCCCAGTCAATATATAGATAATAGGGCCCCCAGTATATAGATAGGTAATAGTGTCCCCAGTATATAGATAGGCAATAGGGCTCCAAGTGTATAGATACATAATAATGCTCCCAGTAGATAGATAATAGGTCCCCCAGTATATACAGATAGATAATAGGGCCCCCAGTACATATAGATAGATAAAAGGGCCCCCAGTACATATAGGTAGTTAATAGGGTCCCCAGTACATACCGCTAGCTTATACGTCCCCCAGCACTATATATGTAGTTTATAGTTAGGTTATGGGTTCCTCAGCACTATATAGTTAATTCATAGTTCCCCCAGCACTTATATATAGTTTATAGGCCCCCCAGCACTATATAGTTTATAGGTCCCTCAGCACTATATAGTTTATAGGTCCGCTAGCACTATATAGTTTATAGGTACCCCTCCAATATAGAGGAAGTTGATAGGTCCCCCAGCAATATATAGTTTATAGGTGCCCAGCAGTATATAGTTTATAGGCTCCCCCAGCACATGTATAGTTTATAGGCTCCCCCAGCACATGTAAAGTTAAAAGGCTCCCCCAGCACATAAATAGTTGATAGGCTCCCCCAGCACATATACAGTTAATAGGCTCCCCCAGCACATGTATAGTTAATAGGCTCCCCCAGCACATATACAGATTATAGGCTCCCCCAGCACATATACAGTTAATAGGCTCCCCCAGCACATATACAGTTAATAGGCTCCCCCAGCACATGTATAGTTTATAGGTGCCCAGCAGTATGTAGTTTATAGGCTCCCCCAGCACATGTATAGTCAATAGGCTCCCCCAGCAGGTATAGGGCTAATTAAATATAACAAAACTGACAACACTCACCTGAGATCGCTCCCTGCCGCTTTCGCTGCTCCCGGTCTTCTTCTTCAGGCAGCGTGACGTCACCAGGCCGCATGATGACGCTCATGCTGACTGTGCTGTGTACTCTGATGATCCGCATCCTGCGACTCATCAGAGTACTCTGCGGAGCGGAGAGCCATAGCTCTCCACTCCGCAGAAGCCTGTAGCCGTATGTGCCTCCAGCGGACGCACATACAGCTGAGAAGGCGTTCGGCGCTCCAGGTCCACGGCAGCGGCCTTGAACCCGGCGAGGTTCGGGGCACAGGGAGTTTTATTCGGGGCACAAGCCCCGAATAAAACTACTTAACGACACCCATGGTGCCACCTATTGGAAGAAGCATTCCTTAAAGTCACAAAAGAGCCTCGAAATAGGACTTGGGGTTTAAAGCCAAGCCAGTTATCTTTCTGCACATAGCTTCAATGATCTTACCTCCTTAAAGGGGTTTTGCCACGATCTCATTTAATACCTCCTGCATCTAGCTCTTCAGCTCTGTGTGCTCAGAAGGGGGCGTGTGTGAATTGTTTGAATTGCATATCATGTAACCTAGAAGGAAAACATCACCATGCCTTTTCTCTCTGTAGTCAAAGAATGTTTATGTAAAGTATTGTGAGTAGCTGAGAGGTTAAATTTTTTGCTTCCAGGCACAAAGGTCCTAGGTTCAAATCCCTGTAGGAACCAAACCTGTGGGTTTCTTTCTCTTTATCAATGCACAAACCTCATTGAAGTTTCTTTTTTATTTATTTGCACTGTTTGACTAATTACTAAGGAGTACAGAGGACAGGAGTAGAATGACAGCACCTCGGGTTTGAACACTTAATAGCTGCCTGAGAGGAGAAATGATGTCTGAGCATGTCTGACCAGGAGTGAGGAGCTCTCAGCCCTGGTCGTATCCCCTGGAGACAAGCTGTAAACAATGAGTCACTAAAGGAGCAGCAAAAACAAAATCGGTGCAGAATTTTTAATAATAACGAATGGTGAAAATGTTTGTTATTTCATTTGCAAGCTTCCCACGTCAATTTTACTTTGTGGCAAAACCCCTTTAAGAGTGGTTATTTCCAAAGCTCAGCCGGTTTACTACCATGAGGTTTAACACTTTTTAAATGTTTTAAATTTTAGGTAAAAATTACTCCACCATAGCTGCCTGCTGTTTCTGTCTGAAACTCAAATGTAAAATCAAAGCATTGATAGTTTATAAAATATGTAATGCCACACTTTCTAACTTAAAGGGAATCTGTCATCAAAAATTGTTTGTTTTTTTTGATGAAATATTGTGTTTTCATTTTTGTCTACATTTTTAGTATATTTTTTTCTTTCATTCAATTTGTCATAAATATTAAAAAATGCATAATAATTTTCAATGTTTCCCACTCTTAGCCACCAGAGGGAGCACCTTCAAGAAAAAAAGAATTTGTCTCATGTACAAAGAGGATGAAATATGTCTTGCTGTAAATGTGGGCTGGTCTGGTGGTGACCTCACATGCCTCCCCCTCCCCTGTGTGCAAAAGGAGGGGGAGGTGGATTGTAGACTCTGTAGAATCTCCATTCTGTTGGTGACTGAGGACACCATACAGAGCTGCTGTGTATCCATAGCTGAAAAAGGAAGAACCAGAGTGAAATTGTGATTACATTTCCTAGTGTATATGTCTGCATTCCTGCTCACTGGTATCCACAGGGGTGGAGAAGCTGGAATTAGCATCCACAACAGCAAACTGGATACATGCTACATCTTAGGCAAGACAATTGGGCAACAAGAGTCACAGAAAAAAACTGACAGACTATTCACATGACCCACAAATTGAAAAGTGCCAGAAGGCAGTATTATTAGAACCATCATTTTAGTTGAACTGGACATTGACTATACCTGTCCTGTTCCACAGCATGACCCCCAAACCCGCATGACCCACAGATTAAAAAGTGCCAGAAGAAAGTAATCTTTGAACCAACATTTTAGTTGAACTGGATATTGACTATGCCTGTCCTGGACAGCAGCATGACACCAAAACTCGCATGACCCACAGATTAAAAAGTGCCTGAAAAAGGAGTCTTTGAACCACCATTTTAGTTGAACTGGACATTGACTATACCTGTCCTGTACCGCAGCATGACCTGTATGACCCACAGATTAAAAAGTGCCGGAAAAAGGAATCTTTGAACCACCATTTTAGTTGAACTGGACATTGACTATACCTGTCCTGGACCACAGCATGACCATTAAACCTGTCTGATCCACAGATTAAAAAGTGACGGGAAAAAGGAGTCAATAAGAGTATTTAAATGTGATATGGATTAATATGGCAGCCTTCGCACCACTGACTGCAGGCGGAATTTACTATCAAATATGTACAACACAATGGGCGACATGTATGAACGGGCTTTACGCCTGTTTTCTGGCGTATCCTGTGCCTCACCGGCCCAAATCCGCTGTCGGACTCAGGGATGTGGTGTTAGGCGCAGCGTTCGGCACTTTCGGCTGCGCCTCACATAAAGGGGCGTGCAATGGGCGTGGTGTGGGCGCAGTGTAGGCGTTCCGGGGTGGGAGGCGGCGCGCTCGAAAACTCCGAGGCATGTACGATCCTATTCTGATTGGCTGGTTTATGCCGACCAATGAGAAGAGCTTAAACAATTTGAATTACTGTATTTCCCGGCAATTCTCTATATTGCAATTCCCGATGTTGCGCTGGTCTCGGCGACAAACGCGCTGTTAGTTATTTGATTGATTTATGTTTATAGAAGGTTTCAGCTCTTTTTCAGAGGATATTTTACACTTAATAAAAATGATTTTTTTTAATCATACCCCATGCTGCACAGCGCTGAGCGCCGAGAATTCCTTGCCCCGATCTCTCCATAGACTACAATGGGACAAGTAGCTCGCGCTCTGATTGGCTGGGATAGCCAAGCTTTGCAAACAATGCCGTATATTAGCAGTGCACACGTTATAGTCCCAGCCGTTAGGAGTACCTTGCTTAGACTCCCCTATATCAATCAAAAACGTACACATAGGCTGTATGGACAAAACATTGAACTTTACTTCATTTTTATAAATTGGTGCATAAAAGACATAGTTCTATGAAGAACACCTTAGGCAATGAAAAACATATGAAAACGTGGCAGTACTTAGCTGTATAGTTTCTCCTGTTTAGGAGGTGAGTGATAGTCCCATAGTAGACTAGTAGGAGCCGATCATGCTGAGTTGCAGCCCAGTGCCGTCATTGCATGCCGCATGCCGCATGGCGGTGAGCGCCGAGATTTCATTGCCCCGATCTCTCCACAGACAACAATGGGACAAGTAGCTCGCGCTCTGATTGGCCGGGATTAGCCAAGTCCCCGCTAGTTCAACCAATCACCTCTTTTCTGCATTTTTACTGTATTTTGAACTGTCCCGCCTTTGATTTTGATTGGTTCTAACTTCTCCATAGGTTAAAATGGGTCCCTGTCGCTCCGTTCTGATTGGCCAGGATTGCCAAGCCCCCACTAGTCAACCAATCAGCTCTTTTCTGCCTTTTTACTGTATTTTGAACTGTCCCGCCTTTTCATTTGATTGATTTGTCAATACTTCTCCATAGGTTATAATGGGTCACTGTCGCTCCTATTCTGATTGGCTGGTTTATGCCAACCAATGAGAATAGCTTACAGAATTTGAATTACTGTATTTCCCGGCAATTTCCAATATCCAAATTCCCGATGTAGCACTGTTCTAGATTTTTGGAAAGTGATTTTATTTATGTATTTTTTAGTAGGTTTCAGCTCTTTTTCAGAGAATGTTTGACGCCTTTATAAAGGCAATTTTTTGATTCATACTCCGCACGGACATGTTTAATGATTTCTCGCTGTTTTCCAGCCTGTCTCGAATCAGAATACATGTTCGGCACAGTCCCGCCGTCCCGCCGGTGTGCGCTGTACATACAGATCAGCAACGCAGGGGGAGTGACGCGCGGCTGCACTCACTCCCCCTGCGACGCTGAGTCGGTCGGCCGGGAGATGTCCGGAGCTGGCCATGCTGCAGGGAGCCTGGTGAGGTAAGTGGCTTTTATTATTTAATTTTTATTAGCTATAGGAGGGCATCTACCTGGCTACAAAGGGGGCTCTACCTGGCTACAAAGGGGGCTCTACCTGGCTACAAAGGGGGCATCTACCTGGCTAAAAGGGGTCTCTACCTGGCTACAAAGGGGGCTCTAACTAGCTACAATGGGGGCTCTACCTGGCTACAAAGGGGACATCTATCTGGCTACAAAGGGGGCATCTACCTGGCTACAAAGGGGGCTCTACCTAGCTACAAAGGGGGCATCTATCTGGCTACAAAGGGGGCTCTACCTGGTTACAAAGGGGGTATTTACCTGGCTATAAAGAGGGCTCTACCTGGCTACAATGGCTGCTATACCTGGCTACAAAGGGGCGCAACCTGGCAACAATTGGGCTCTACCTGGCTATAAGAGGGCTCTACATGTCGACAATGGGGGCTCTACCTGGCTACAAAGGGAGCTCTACCTGTCTACAAAGGGGGCAATACCTGGCTACAATGGGGGCTCTACCTAGCTACAAAGGGGGCTACCTGGCTACAAAGGGGCTCTACCTGGCTACAATGGGGTCACTACCTGGCTACAATGCGGGTTCTACCTGGCGCAATGGGGGAGCTACCTGGCTACAAAGGGGGCACTACCTGGCTACAATGGGACTCTACTTGGCTATAAGAGGGCTCTACATGGCTACAATGGGGGCTCTACCTGGCTACAAAGGGAGCTCTACCTGTTTACAAAGGGGGCACTACCTGGCTACAAAGGGGGCACTACCTGGCTACAAAGGGGGCTCTACCTGGCTACAAAGGGGACTCTACCTGGCTACAATGGGGACTCTACCTGGCTATAAGAGGGCTCTACCTGGCTACAAAGGGGGCACTACCTGGCTACAAAGGGGGCACTACCTGGCTACAATGGAGGCACTACCTGGCTACAATGGGGGCTCTACCTGGCTACAATGGGGGCTCTACCTAGCTACAAAGGGGGCACTATCTGGCTACAATGGGGGCTCTATCTGGCTATAAGAGGGCTCTACCTGGCTACAATGGGGGCACTACCTGGCTGCAAAGGCGGCACTACCTGGCTACAATGGTGGCACTACCTGGCTACAATGGAGGCACTACCTGGCTACAATGGGGGCTCTACATGGCTACAATGGGGGTCTACCTGGCTACAAAGGGGGCACTATCTGGCTACAAAGGGGGCTCTACCTGGCTACAAGGGAGGCACTACCTGGCTACAATGGGGGCTCTACCTGGCTACAATGGGGGTTCTACCTGGCTACAAAGGTGGGAACTATCTGGCTACAATGGGGACTCTACCTGGCTATAAGAGGGCTCTACCTGGCTACAATGGGGGCTCTACCTGGCTGCAAAGGGGGCACTACCTGGCTACAATGAGGGCACTACTTGGCTACAAAGGGGGCACTACCTGGCTACAATGGGGGCTCTACCTGGCTACAAAGGGGGCACTACCTGGCTACAATGGGGGCTCTACCTGGCTATAAGAGGGCTCTACCTGGCTACAATAGGGACTCTACCTGGCTACAAAGGAGGCTCTACCTGGCTACAAAGGGGGCACTACCTGGCTACAATGGGGGTACTGCCTGGCTACAAAGTGGGCTCTACCTGGCTATAAAGTGGGCTCTACCTGGCTATAAAGGGGGCATCTACCTGGCTGCAAGGGGGCATCTACTTGGCTACAAAGGGGCATCTACTTGGCTGCAAGGGGCATTTACCTTCCTGTAAGGGGCACTACCTGGTTATAGGGGGCTACTACCTGGCTATAAGGGCACTACCTAGCTAGAGGGGGTATCTACCTGGCTTTCTTCCAAAGCCGTTATGTAGTTATGTGGAGTGGGTGTGGCTTTTTGAAGGGGCGTGGCACACCAACAAGATGGGCATATCCATGGAAATCTTTTGCCGGGGCGCGCTACGCTCGCCGCCCTCTTCGATCTCCTGCTTTCCCACTTTCAAAATTTGGCAAGTATGGTATAACCACCTGCCTCTGCTGATTCTCTGGCAGCCTTGCTGCTCTTCTGGGCTCCACAACCATGGCTGTCTGCTCCCTGCAAACACTGGAGCAGAGATGAGTTCACAGCAGGGAGGGGCTGTGAGGGATCTCACTGAAGCTAATGAGATGGGAATCCTCTCAAGTCTCTCATCTACTGTGTTTACTTTATGGCAACTTCCTGTGTGTCATGCTTTCACACAGCACAGGGCTGTCTCTGAAGAGGACAGTGCTGTGTACACACAAGTTTCTGTTATAACTGTCTCTACAAGTTCACAATGAAAATAAATATAACACAGAATAAAAAGGTGATAGAAGACACACACATTACTACAAAAAAAAAAAGATTGTGACACAATCCCTTTAAAAACTTTTTGTATGCTTAAATCAGTACAATAAATGTGTTACATTATAAACCAGATTTTCAGGCAAAAACTACAAAAAAAGGACTACATGAGCAGTTATCCTATACTCAGGAGATAAAAAAAAACACTGTAAAGTAAACCTCTATGGCACAATTGATAAATGATTGCTCTTTCCTTGGGCTTAAAACAGTTATACCAACATTTTACTCATTAAAATCATAATAAAACAGTACATAGTACTGGATATAAAGTGACAATATAAAAAAAACAATAAAACATGCATTATTATACAGGTAATAGTTAAATAAACAATTCTAGAGCAGTAACTTAAAGAGTGGTTAGAAGGGAAATATTTCCTCTAATTCTTGTGGTGAAGAGAAAAAGGAAGAGAGAAAAGACAGCAAATAACATCTATTCTTAATCCCCACTCTCCTTACAGTGAGATACTATGCACACATATAACCCTTCCTATTAAAGCGTATCCACTCTTGTTTAACCCCTTCCCGACATTGGATGTACCTTTACATCCTAGTGGGAAGTGACTTCCTGCAAATAGACGTGGAGGTATGTCCTGGACATCATGTGGGCTCTCAAGCAGAGCCCACATGATCGCAACTTGGGACTAGCTGTGATTAACCCCTTAGCTGCGTTCAATCACGGATGCAGCAACTAAGGGAAAGACGGGGAGGGAGCTCCCTCAGTCTCCATTGGCACTGCTGCGATGTAGCAGCCCAGAAGTCTAACAAAGCTTGTCTGTGACGTCACTATGCCTGACCACGTCCTAAAGATCACTGATACAATTCCCATATGAGTACAGGTAAAAAAAAAAAGTAAAACACAAACACAAAAAATAAAATAAAAACACATACACCGCTCTGTTTTTGCTTCACAAACGCCACTTGCCCAGAAAGATAAAAAAATCAATAAAGTACGCATATTTGGTATCTGCGTGTGTAAGGACCTACCCTTTAAATCTGTCAAATTAATTAACTCGCGCAGTGAAAGCTATAAAAAAAACCACAGAATTGTGTTTTTTTTTTCATCCTTCAGTCAATAAAATTGAATAAAAAGTGATTTAAAAGTCATATAAATGTCAAAGGGCTGCCAATAAAAAGATTAGTTCATCCCACAAAAAGATGCTTTTCCATATCTATGTATCCAAAAAAATAAAAAAAGTTATGGCTATCAAGAAAAAACAATGCATAATCATTGTTTAACACAATAAAAACACTTTTTTTTTTTAAAAGTGCTTAAAAAATATATATATATAATTCGGTATCATCATAATTGTTTCAACCAAATGAAGTAAAACAAACTTGTCACATATACTGCATGATGAGCGCTGTTAAAAATAAAAATAAAAAACACTACTAGGATTGCGGTATTTTCTTTACCCTGGTTTAAAAAAAACAGATTTAAAAGCTATAAAAAAAAGTCTTGTCCCCCCAAAAATAATACCAATAAAAACATCAAGTCATCCTGCAAAAAACAAGCCCAAACACAGCTCCATATACAGAAAAATATAAAAAAAAAGTTATGGCTCTCAGACTATGGCGATGCAAAATCGTGTTTTCCTTTTTGAATAAAAGTGTCTTTATTGTGTAAAAGCAGTAAAACATAAAAAAATTTACAAATTGGGTATCACTGTAATCGTATTGACCTGTTGAGTAAAGCCAGCATGCAATTTATATTGCTGTAAAATATAGGAATAAAAACACTACAGGATTGCTGTATTTTGTTCAAAACGCCTCAAAAACACTTGGATACAAAGCGATCTAAACATTATTTGAGCCTCATAATGATACCAATAAAAAACGTCAACTACTTCTGCAAAAAATTCCCTTAGTCCGTTCCATATACAGAAAAATAAAAAAGTTATTGCTATCAGACTATGATGACATAAAAACACAATTTTTTATAAACACATTTCTATTGTGTAAAAGTAATAAAACATAAACAAGTATATCAAATGTATATAATTGTAATTGTACCGACCGCATAGTAAACTTATTCTGTCAATGGCGAACACTGTAAAAATTAAGACCTAAAAACAATGGCAAAACTGCGTTTATTTCCCCAATTTTCATGGCCTAATGCTACACCTGTGAAACACCAGTACACCCCTTGATAAGATCAATGAGGGGTATTGAATCCAAAATGGGGTGACTTCTGGAAGGTTTCATCTGTTCTGGAACTTTAGGGACTTTATAAATGGGACCTACAGGGATTTTTCTAGTAGGAAGATCCTATTGCGGGCACAGAGTATGACTCTTGCTCTCTGTAAGAGTGCCAGGCAGGCAGCCCAGGAGATACTTACTGAGTGAGGAGTATTTTCCGTAAGTTATTAAATATGCTATTCACTGAGTGAATAACTTCTAGGCCTAATGGACTAGCTAAAGGGATCACAGCTGTGATGGCCCCTATACAGAGAACTGTGCAGCCCTATATTCACAGCTGCACAGATCCTTATATTCGGCTGCGTCCACACAACAAGGGACAACATACTTATCGGATTCTATATCTGATAACCGTGTGGTCCAATGAGTATTTTGACCTGTTCTTCAACGTGGATTTTGGACATTTTTTCTACTGGATTTTCAGTCCCATTCATCTCTAGGGGGTTTTGGACATGAATACGACATACAGATGTTGGGACACATTTTTTAACCATAAATACTGTGGAAATAATGAATATGTTCTAAGTTTTTTGTAAAAGTGAACTACAACTTGGATTTTTTAGAATGGAGCAATGGGTATGCTTTTCCAGTCTGATTTTGCGGTTTTGAAAACTCGAATCTGCTTAAAAATATTGGACGGTAAAAGCTTGTCATGTAGAACAGCCCCACCCCCCCCATACAGTCTATAATCAGTGCTGGGAAGAAAAAGGAAGTAATAGCCAGGGCAATGCTGGAGTCTGGAGAGGTGAGCTACCACTGGAATTCAGGTATGTAGCATGAACCCTTCCACCAGGAATCCTCACAATAACCCCTTTACTGCTTTATACCACCATGTAATTTAGATTTGCCGCTTCAACTGTCCTGACTTCAAAGGGTTCTTACAGTGCCTTGCAAAAGTATTCGCCCCTTCGCGTCGGGGGAGCGGGGGACAGCGGCGGCCGGAGCGGGAGGGAGGGGGATGGGGGGAGGGAACTTTCAACCTATTGCCACATTCAGCTTCAAACATAAAATATCAAAACTTTAAGTTTTTTTGTGAAGAATCAACAACAAATTGGGACACAATTGTGAAGTGGCATAAATTTTTATTAGATATATTAAACTTTTGGAAAAAATAAAAAACTGAAAAGTGGGGCTGCAAAATTATTCAACCTCTTTAACTATTCAGTGCAGCAAACTCACTCCAAAGTCAGTGAGGATCATATGAATGATCCAATTTGTTCTAAAATGACTGATGATGATCAAGTGTTGAGCGATTTATTCGACAAAGTTGAAACCGGCAAAGGGTTTTTATTGTGATCCGAAATTTCCAGATCATAGCGAAAATTAAGATAAAATCCTGTTGCATCATCTATTAAGATCCGCGCCTTTTTCGCGCTTCCTGTAAATTTGGCGGCCACAAATGAGATTACAGAATAAGCAGTGAGATTTGTGTGCGACGTCATAGACTGGGATGTGTATGGTGCGATTGGCTGGAAAATCACATGACCCCCAACCTCCTACATAAAAAACATTCGTAATTAAAAAGAACAGCGCGTTTCCTGTTTCAGCGTCATGTCTCTCACTCTCATAGGATAGGACCTCGCTCTGCCTTGCCAAACACTCAGCGAAATTATCCATTTTCAGCACAGAGAAACCTCTACTATTAGCTGTGAGCCTTCCAATTTAGTTAGATTAAGATTTTGAACATTTTATGCAGTAGCTAGAGATTTGTAAATCACAACTACTGCTGTAAATTCACGGTGTGGGACGCGGGGGGGGGGGGGGCGCAGGCGAACACAGACAAGCTCATCTATAAAGAACACTGGATAAAGTCACCAAGACTTAGTGTAACATTGTAGATGGAATATCTTTAGTAATAACAGATTTTCCTATTGAAAATTTCCGGATATATGGCAGCCTGAACATAAATTGATAAACATAATTTCACTAGTAACTGCACGTCTCTTTGTTAGCTGCAAAACTCCACTTTTATTATCAGTATAAATTTCAGATAGGTGTTCAATTTTACCCATTACAACTGTTGACTGTTGATATATTCCACCTTGGGGGGGCAAAAAAAAATAAAAAAAAACCTTTTAAAATTTTTTAAATAACCCAGCAATCTTGTAGTCAGCACAGGTTGTTTGGGTTGCCAAAAATAGCGAGTATCAGTAACGAAAACATCGACAGTTACTGATTTTTGACTTTTGCGCACCCACACTGTTCATTGACGCAGCATCTACGTAAATTCTTAAAACTGGCAATTCTATATTCACCACAGGTGGAATTGAAAGTGCAAAAAATACCGTTTCTTATAACAAAACAATAACAGTTACTTGTATTTTGACTGTATGCGCAACCCAGCACTGTTTCATAGTGGCAGCAACTACGTAAATCATAAACCAGCAATTCTGATATTCACCACAGGTGAATGAAGAGCAAAAAATACCTTATTAATCAAAACATAACAGTTTACGGTTTTTTTGACGTTTTGTCACACCCATCACTGTTCTTGGATGCAGCATCTACGTAAATCTTTAAAACAGCAATTCATATTCACCACAGGTGAATTGAAAGGGCGCAAAACATACCGTTATTATATCAAAACATAACATTTACGTGTTTTTTTTATTTTTTTGACTTTTGCGCACCCAGCACTGATCATAGACGCAGCATCTCCGTAAATCTTAAAACAGCAATTCTAATTCACCACAGGTGAATTATAGTGCAAAAAATACCGTTTATTATATCAAAACATAACAGTTAACGTGGTTTTTGACTGTTGCGCACCCAGCACTGTTCATTGAGGGTCAGCAACTACTAAATCTAAAACAGCAATTCTATATCACCACAGGTGAAATGAAAGGTGCAAAAAATACCGTTATTATAACAAAACATAACAGTTACGTGTTTTTTATGAACTTTTGCACACGCCACACTGTTTCATTGATGCAGCATCTACGAAATCTTTAAAACTGCAATTCTATATTCACCACAGTGAATTGAACGGTGCAAAAAATACCGTATATTAAACAAAACATAACAGTTCGTGTATCTTGACTTTTGCGCACACCAGCACTGTTCATTGACGCAGCATCTACGTCAAATCTAAAACAGCAATTCTATATTCACCACAGGTGAATTGAAAGTGCAAAAATACCGTTTATTAATCAAAACAAACAAGTTACGTGTTTTTGACTTTTGCGCACCCAGCACTGTTCATTGACGGGCAGAATCTTACGTAAATCTTAAAACAGCAATTCCTATATTCACCACAGGTGAATTGAAATGTGCAAAAATACAGTTATATTATATCAAAACATAACATTACGTGTTTTTTGACTTTTGCTCACCCACACTGTTTCATTGACGCAGCATCTACGTAAATCTAAAAACAGCAATTCTATATTCACACAGGTGAATTAAAGGTGCAAAAAATACCGTTTATTATATCAAACATAACATTCTGTTTTTTTTGACTTTTGCCACCCAGCACTGTTCATTGAACGCAGCATCTACGTAAAACTTAAAACAGCAATTCTATATTCACCACAGTGAATTGAAAGTTGCCAAAAAATACCGTGTATTATATCAAAACATAACATTTCGTTTTTTTTTTGACCTTTTGCGCCCCAGCACTGTACATTGATGCGCATCATCGTAAATCTTAAAACAGCAATATCTCTATTCACCACAGGTGAAGTTGAAAGGTGCAAAAAATACCGGTTATTATATAAAAACATAACAGTTACATGTTTTTTGACTTTTGCGCACCACACTGTTCCATTGACGCAAGCATCTTAACGTAAATCTTAAAACAGCAAATTCTATATTCACCACAGTGAATTGAAAGGTGCCAAAAAATTCCGTTTTATTATATCAAAACGATAACAGTTACGTGTTTTTTTTGACTTTGCGCACCCACAACTTTCATTGACCAGCATCTAACGTAATCTTAAAACCAATTCTATATCCACCACAGTGGAATGAAAGGTGCAAAAAATACAGCTTATTATACAAAACATAACAGTTACTGTTTTTTGACTTTTGCGCACCCAGCATTGTTCATTGACGCAACATCTACGTAAATCTTAAAAACAGCAATTCAATATTCACCACAGTGAATTGAAAGGTAGCAAAAAAACAGTTTTCTTATATCAAAACATAACAGTTTACGTGTTTTTTGACTTTTGCGCATCCCAGCACTGTTCATTGACGCAGCAAGCTACGAAAATCTTAAAACAGAAATTCGTATATTCACCACAGTGAATTAAAAGGTGCAAAAAATACGTTTATTATATCAAAACAAAACAGTTACGTGTTTTTTAGGACTTTTGCGCACCCAGCACTGTTCATTGACCCCCCGCCCCCAGCCATCTACGTAAATCTTAAAACAGCAATCTATATTCACCACAGGTGAATTGAAAGTGCAAAAAATACCGTTTTATTAATACCAAAAAATATCGATACGTGTTTTTTTGGACTTTTGCCCAGTCCAGATTTGTTTGATAGACACCTTGCAGTTAAATTGAAATCCAGCAATTTTTGTTTTGATTAGAGGATTTGAGAATAGCTTGATTTGCCGCCGTCTTTTAATAAAGAGACTTTTTCCAAAACTATTCCATACCTTCTCAAATTATTATATTTGCTGAACATGGAGCGAATGCAGGTGTAAGCGAGCAAAGAGGGGGGTAGCACATGGAGTAGACGGACGAGAGAAGGTGCTCCTTCCATGCTCGGCGACAACACGCATGCCAGCGTATCGTCAGTTTGCTGACCGTCAGCTGTCATCGCTGGGTCGGGCCCTGTGAATCAAATAAACGAACATCGTCGCAAATCTGTCCTTCAGTGTTAATGCCAACCTGCATCTAGCAGTCTTACCCCTCGTCCTCGCAGTCACTGCCACAAATTCGTCATCTAGCATCATCAGCATCCTCCACATGAACAGCCCAAATGTCAACACATGTACCCCACCACTGTGGAAAATCCATTGTCTGAAGACCTCTTTGTGACAAAATGGCGGTTGGGTCAAAGGGCAAGTTAAAAAAGATCAAGAGGATGATTTTCTCTGCTCTGACGCCCAGTTACTGAAGCCATCAGAGAGGTGAAGGAAGCCGGTCAATTCGGCAAAAATCCCGGTCGGTTCGAGGCAACGCCTTCAGCCCCTTGCCTTGTAGCCCGCAGCTTCTGATGCAAAAGTCAGGACGACAAGTCCACCTGAGTTTGATGATGATCGAAGATGACGACATTGCGATCCATCTGGTCTTTTCCGCAGAATTTGCTTGCGAGGCGCATCTCAGGACGCGAGGAAGACGATATGGGTTAGTGTCAAATACCGTCCCGCCACAAAAAAGGAGAGGCGCGGTCGCAGAAGTCCCGCTGATATGATTCCGCCAGCCCCGGTCACCAAACCCCGCGCCTCGCTTAATCGCCAGAGTCAAAAAGGTGCCAGAAACCTCTCAAGACCTTGGCCTTCATTTGAGCAAAGCCTCTGATTCACCCAGCGATGTCATATCCGCCTTTCCGAGAAATGCATAAGTAGAGGCAAGAACCTTAAGTGGTTAATCCACCACCAACATATTCAAGTCACATGCAGCGAATGCATGAGATGAAATGAGAGGAACACTTGCCAAAAAAGAGCATACCGACTCCGGGCCATCCACCACTGTCTACACCACCCTGTCTCCACCTCCTCTCCTCCGCCACCACCGAGCGTCTCCTCATCTGCCCATGTCTCTCAGTCATGAATACATATCAGCCTCCGCTTCAGCCTCCACCGTCGCCTGAGTACCCACAGCACACCAGAGACCCATCCACCCCTTCTCCTTCGCCAGTTTGACCGACCTGCATGCGTACAGCGGCCAGTCCTAGCAGCCAGCCTTCCTGTCTTCCAAGGTTTTAGGGAGCAGAAGAAACACTTTAAAACCCACACCACCCAAAGCCAAAAGCCTGAAATGACTGCAATTGCGCAGGCTTATGGCCTTGAAAATGTTGCCTTCCGTCTGGTGGAACACAGATGGGTGCCGCCACTCATGGCCCCACGCTTGCCCCCATACCAGAAGGCCGACAAGGCATTATCCTTGCCAGACAAGCCGTCCCTGCCTGGCCAGCCACAGTCATCTAAAATTTCAAGCGCGTTTTCTGCATCTGTGGTCCCGGAAAAGTCCATCTCACCACCGACACAGTGGACTATAAGAACTGGCAGACCGCTATATCACTGTGACAGCTCACTGGTGACTGGGTGATGTCCTCTGGGGTGACGGTGGCTCTCAGCTCGGCGCACGCCTCTTCAAAAACCGCTGGGATGGTGCAGGGCTTCTTTCCCCCCAAGGTCATCTGGTTGCATCACGTGCCCAAGACACCAGTCCGTGTTGAAATAATTCTGCCTTGAAGACCGTCCACACACAGGTCAGGAGCTGTGGACGGCTCTAAGCAACGAGACCGAGCGCAGGCTGGGTGACAAGAACCAGTGCCAGGCAAGGTGGTTGTGCGATATACGGGCAGATATCTGCTGGCCACCCTTATAGATCGGTAGGCTGGAGCACATCCCTTACCTGGCACATGTCAAGAACCCTTGTCGTCCAGAATATTTCTAAAGAATCTACCCGAGGTCTGGACTGGCTGCAGAAGAAGGCTCCGAGTCTGATTCGCACTTCCGCCGTTCGTCCAACCCTGCATCGTCCCCTGGGCTGCGTTTGCAGGTCAGCTCGCTCCCCTCAACCGTCTCATTGTTGAGAGGCAACACGCTGGAATTCCACCCTCCACATGCTCCAGCGATTGTGGCAGCAGCGCAATGCCATTACGCAGTACGAAGTGACACTGGCCTGTACAAGCAGCGGTACGGACCTCGGGGTGTTGAACCACCAGAGTGGAGTGCAGGTGAAAAGAGCTCTGCACCAACCTTGCCAGTTTTTAAAGAATCCACCAAAAATGGTCAGTGCGACAATGCACCGATGTCACATGAGCTTGTGGGGATCTTTAGTTCTGGAACGATCGTATGGACACTCTGAAACAACAGGTCCCGGCCAGACGACGGAGGAGAGACGGACACAGAAGCGACAACGAGCCTTTCACTCCGTCAATCCGACAAGCCGAGATTTCACAATTTCATATCGGTCTTCAATAGGCATGGTTTCGGGTCCAGAGCTAGTGCAAGGTGGCGCATCAGCTCTCAGGTTGCATCAATCGTCAGGCAAGTCAGGGCTGTGTTTGAAGCTGTGCCGAGGCAGCGGAGGAGAGGAAGTCAGGAGAGGAGGTATTCCCTAGACACCGATGTTACTGAGTCCCTGCCTTGGAAAGAGGTGGCGCGAATTTGAGGCGGAGGAGGAAGATGAGGAAGATCTGTTTGCTAGTGCCCCTCGAACCCAGAGGCTTGGGAAACCAAGCTCATCTCACTCACATAGTGCTTGGATGCTCCATTTCCTCCAACATGATCCCGCATTAAGGCCATCAAAATGAACAACATTACTGGTGGCCCACCCTCCTGATCCCCCGGTACAAAACACAAATCAAGCACTTCCTTCCACCCACCTCAAAATAGAGAGTAAAATGCAGGAAATGGAGACCTTGCTGATTGATCAACTGGAGACATATTCGTTCGTCTGCTTCACGTTCCCCAACTGTTCACGTGGAACAACATCAGCGACGTGACAGCATAGAGTGCCAAGTAGCAAGCAGCATCCAGCATAGGCAAGGTGCAGAAGCCAAATGGTGACCTCTGTCAATCTTGTTACCAACCTCACCAACGCATGCAATGCAGGGCACACATCCAATCACATCCCTCCAACACCAGAGATCAGCTTAAAGATCTGGTGCACGACTATCTGCGTCTCAACAACCGATGTTTTTGCATGTGTCCGGACCCAATAGACTTCAGGGTACCAAAATGCGACGAAAAGGCTCCGAGCTGACTCGTCACGCCAATAGAAGGGTTGTCCTGCCCATCAGCCAGCGTCATATCTGAGCGACCTTCAGCCAGCTGAGGATCATTACAGACAAACGCATCCAGCTTTCCACAGAAAATGTGGATCGTTAGACTTTTACATCAGATGAAGCTGGCATGGATTTCTGATTATGTTGTGGCCCCAATTGCCGAGGTCACCGATTAGTGCCATCCTACATCACATTCCTTTTTCAAACAGAATGGTCCTCTTGAAACCTTTTTTTTAAAATGATCTTTTTTACTGCAATTTTATTCTCTATTTCCCAACAGTTCATTTTGCTGGTTTTGCTGGTGAGAGACTGAAAAGACACAAAGGTTTCATGACAACACCGTATTCCATTACTCACTTTATCTTAAGAAGTTTTCGCATTGTCAAGGTTTTTGAGGTCATGTTGCTGGGAGATACAGAATATTCATGGTCCTTTGGAACAGAAATGTGACTTCTAAGTGGCATTTCTCCCTCCACAATATTTAAATATGGCTGAGGATCATATTTATAATTTTTTGGGTCATGTTTCTGTGAGATACAGTTATAAAATATGGGTCCTTTGGAACATAAATGTGGCTTCTTACAGTGGCCATTCTCCCTCACAATTTTTAATAGTGCGAGAATCATATTATAATTTTTTGGGGTCAGGTATGCTGTTGAGATACAGCAATAATCTTGGTCCTCTCTGTAACAGAAATGTGGTCTTCTAAGTGGCATTTTCTTTTCTCCCTCACAATTTTCAAACAGTGGCTGAAGAAGTCCATTTTTATAATATTTTTGGGTCATAGCTGCTTAGAATGCAGCAATACTACAACATGTCCAATTATAAAAAATGTTGTTTCTAACAACATTTGTCTTTCACTATATGACCAAGGGCTACAAAGGGTCATAGCTTAAATTTTGGGGGCCATTTTTGCTGTGACATGCAGCAATACTAACAGGTCCTATTCTAAAAAATGTTGTTTCTAACAGACATTGTTCCTTCACAGATTGTCAAGAGTGCCACTAGGGTGATGGGTGCTGTCGAAACCAGGAATATGGTAGGACACTGTTAATGGACACATATTTGCAAAATTGACTTGTTTTTGGCAAGATCATTAAACATAGCTATCAATCCCGTATTGAGACAACCCATTTAATACAATAAAAAAAAGAGAAACAAAGACAGGTGGGATTCCATCCTATTTTAAAATGTGATTTCTAGAATTAAATGTACTAAAAAACTTGCATTTACAGAATAGCTTTATAAAACTTTCCTCTGAATTGTACAAGGGAGGTTACAGGAAAAATTTGAACCAGATGACGGTATTCCAGAGGACATGATATGGAGGCACGGACAGAGAACATAAGTACAGAGACCAATATTCCTTCCAGCACTTGAGTAAAAAGCGAAAATGATGCCAAGATACAGGGCACCTGGTATAACAGGAGCGTTAACCACCAGTATTTCCAAGTGAAGCTCATTGTCCATCATACGAGTGGGCATAGCGCTGCCCAGGTATTGACAGTGTACAGAGGAGGCTGGAGTTCTCACACCTTCCCCTTCCGCACTCTGCTTCAGCACGACAGTTTTCGTTGCTGCGTCATCCAGGCGCATTTTAACCTGCGGTTAATAGATTGAACGGGAACGCCAGCCTGGGCTTTCGCCGCACCCACTGTAACTACCACGCCTGGGTCATGCTGTGCCCAGGACAGTTATAGTCAATGTCCAGTTCAACTAAAATGGTGGTTGACAAGACCTCCTTTTTCCGGCACATTTTAAATGTGGGGGGTCCATGCCAATTTGGGGCTCATGCTGTGGCCCAGGACAGGTATATCAATGTCCAGTGAAACAAATAAATGGTGGTTGAAAGACCCTTTTTCCGGCACTTTTAAATGTGGGATGTCAAATGCAGTTTGGGGCTCATGCTGTGGTCCAGGACAGGTTAATAGTCCAATGTCCAGTTTCAACTAAAATGGTGGTTGAAAAATAACTCCTTATTCCGCACTTTTTAATGTGGGGGTATGCAGTTTGGGGCTCCAATGCGGTGGCCCAGGACAGGTATAGCAATGTCCCAGTGAAACTAAATGTGTTAAATACCTCCTTTTTCCGGCACTTTTTTAAATGTGGGGTCCAAGCAGTTGGGGCTCATGCAGTGGCCTCAGGACAGGTATAAGCAATGTCCATGAAAACAAAATGTGTTGAAAGACTCCCTTTTTTCCGGCACTTTTTAAATGTGGGGGTCATGCATTGCAGGTTTGGGGCTCATGGCTGTGGCCCAGGACAATATAGTCAATGTCCAGTGAAACTAAAATGGTGTTGAAAGACTCCTTTCTCCCGGCACTTTTTAAATGTGGGGGTCATGCATTTGGGGCTCATGCTGGTGGCCAGACAGGTATAGTCAATGTTCCTGTTCAACTAAAATGGTGGTTTAAAGACTCCCTTTTTGCGGCACTTTTAAAATGTGGGGGTCATGCAGGTTTGGGCTCATGCTAGCGTTCCAGGACAGATATTCAATGTCCAGTTTCAGTAACATGATTTTTCAAATCATACTGCCTTCTGAGCACTTTTAATTTGTGGGTGATGCAGTTTAAGTCAGCTGTGTACAAGACAGGGAAAGTTAAATGGTGTGTGTGACTTTTTTTCTGTGACTTTTTATAACCTAGTGTGTTGCATAAGACTAGCACGTACATATGACTGTTGTGATGTTAAACTTTCAGAAGCTATCTCCAGCTGTTTGGGTGTAATAATGAAGGTGTTGTTGCTCTCCATAAGACTTTAATGTCCATCCGCGCATAATCGATGCTCACAATCGAAAAACCTTATCGATAGCGGCCGACTATCGACTATCGATCGATCTCGATAGCCAACGCAATCGCTCAACACTAATGATGATAAATATAATCCAACTGTGTTTAATCAAGTCTCCGTATAAATGCACCTGTTAAGTGATAGTCTCATTGTTCTTGTTAGGAAACACGCACCAGCAGGATTTGTGATTCTGTTGTGGAGAAAGTTTTAAAGCCGATTTGATAACAAAAAGATTTCCCAAACTTTAACATCCCAAGGAGCCACTGTGCAATCGATCATATTGAAATGGAAGGAGTATCAGACCACTGCAAATCTAGCAAGACCCGGCCGACCCTCTAAACCTTCATCTCAAACAAGGAGAAGACTGATCAGAGACCCAAAGACCCATGATCACTCTGGATGAACTGCAGAGATACAACAGCTGAGGTGGGAGAGTCCTGTCCATAAGGACAACAAATCATTCGTACACTGCAACAAATCTGCCTTTATGGAATGATGCAAGAATAAAGACATTTCTCAAAGAATCCATCAAAGAAGATCCTTGTTTAAAGTATGCCACAAGCCCACCTGGGAGACACCAAACATGTGGAAGAAGGTGCCTCAGGTCAGATAAACCAAATTGAACAGCTTGTCATAAAAGCAACACTGCTCATTACCCCTTAACAAACATACTATCCCCACTGTCAAACATGGTGGTGGCATCATCATGATTGGGACTGTTTTATTCTCATCAGATCAGGGAAGATGGGTTAAAATTGATGGGAAGATGATGGAGCAAATACAGGACCATTCTGGAAGGAACCTGTTGGAGTCCTGCAAAAGAATGTGAGACTGGAGCGGAGATTTATCTTCATCAAGACAATTGATCCAAACATAAAAGCATATTCTACAAGAGAATGTTTCACAAAAAAACGTATCCAGGTGTTAGAATGGCCAAGTCAAAGTCCAGCACCCGTAACATCGAGAATCTGTGTAAAGTGCTGAACAACTCTGTTTCACAAACGCACTCCATCCAACCATCACTGAAGCTCGAGCTGTTTTCCAAGGAAGAATGGGCAAGAATTTAAGTCTCTCGATGCGCAAAACTGATAGAAACAAACCCCAAGCGACCTGCAGCTGTAATAGCAAAAGGAGCACAACAAAGTTAACTTAAGGGGGGTGAAATAATCTTTGCATGCCCCACATTTCAGTTTTTTATTTTTTACAAAAGTTTAAAATTTCCAATAAATTTCGTTCCACTTCACAACAAGAAACTTAAAATTTAATATCTTTATGTTTGAAGCCTGAAATGTGGCAAAAGGTTAAAAAGTTCAAGGGGGCCGAATACTTTCGCAAGACACTGTACATTTACCTTCTCATGTTCCTAGACATTGAGGCATACGAACATTAACCAGTTGTGGGCTCTGGCTGGTTATCTCAGACTTCTTGAAACTGGTTGATAAGAATCAGGAAGATGCAGGCTCTTCCCATTTTCAGGAAACATAGGGCCACATGTATGAAAACTGTCTAGGTCTAAAACTCACTTTGTTGCTCATAGCAACCAATCAGAGCGCCCCTTTCATTTCATATAGTGCTCTGGAAAAAAAATGAGAAGGGCGCCCTGATTGGTTGCTATGGGTAGCAAAGTGAATTTTAGACTTAGACAGTTTTTATACATGTGTAATATAATTATTTTAAGAATACACAGTGTGTATTATAATTAATTTTGAGGAGTACAATGTGCATTCATTTTTATTAGCACAATGTATAAATGATTTTATGGTACAGAGTGCATAATATAATTTATTTCATGGGCAACAGTGTGTGTTATAATTTGGGCTCTGTTTCCATTGTTTATGCCTTTTGTTGCAGGTATACATGGAAAGTACTCCTGACATACACCTATGACAGAAGGCTGCAACGTATATCACATAATGTGAGTATACAGGGGGAAAAAATGCTGACAGCCACACAAAACATTTTGTTGTGTCACTGGCAGCAGTATCACATTTTCAGAGTATGGAAGGAACACTGATTGTCTTACCTAGAGAAAGCTCTGATGATGTGAATGTCCATATGTATATGGACACCACTGATATTGTTAACATTTTATGTGTGAGAGACTAGGTCATGTCAGGTACTTCTCTACCCTAGACCTAACTAAGGGCTACTGGCAGGTTCCCCTTACCGATAGGGCCAAAGAGAAGACAGCCTTTAGGTTTGCATGGGGCTCTGGCAACCTTTCAAAGGTTAATGGATGTCATCCTCAAGCTCCATCGTTAGTATATGTCAGTGTATCTAGACAACATCCTTCTATTTAGTGAGGACTGGGACAACCATCTACCCAAGGTACAGGCCGTGCTTAATTCCCTGAGAGAAGCGGGGTTAACAGCAAATCCTAAGAAGTGTACCTTAGGTCTGGAAAAAGCCCGGTACCTGGGGTATGTAATAGGTAGGGGTATTATAAAACCCCGGGTCAATAAAGTGCAAGCTATACAGGAATGGTCAAAACCCACAACAAAAAGACATGAGAGAGCCTTTCTAGGCATTGTGGGGTACTATCAGATAATCATTCAAAACTTTGCTAGTATAGCAACACCCCTGACGGATCTGACATGGCACAATAAATCCGTCATGGTCACTTGAAACCCAGAGACAGAGAGCATGTTCTATGTTTTAAAACTGGCTCTTTGTGACAGGCAAGTACTGATAACCCCTAACTTTAAAAAAGAGTTAATTGTGCAGACGGATGCATCTGACGTGGGACTGGGTGCAGTGCTTTCACAGGAGATAGATGTGGAAGAGCATCCTATCACATACCTAAGTAGGAAGCTCACACCTGCTGAAAAAAAAAACCAGCATTGTTGAGCGGGAGTGTTTGGCCATTAAATGGGCCCTAGAGTCCCTCAAATATTATTTATTGGGCCATCCCTTCCGATTAATCATGAACCACTCTCCATTAACTTGGATGTGTCAGGTGAAGGAAAAGAACGCAAGTCACAAGGTGGTTCCTAGCATTGCAAAATTTCAAATTTACAGCGGAACATAGGGAAGGGAATGGAAGCTACAGGGTAATGCTGATGTTCCTCCAGAACACACTGCATGGTGGCTAAAAGTGTAAGACCCCACAGGTTCAAACAGAGGGAGAGAGTATGTGAGATGGTGACAGGCGGAGTTGCTGAGGGAAGGTATTTTTCCCCTAGAGTGCTCTCTTATGGGGCTTTAGGGATATATGGACAGAGCCATGTCATCGAGAAGCCTGGGCTCAGTGAAGGAAAGCTGAAATTTTTGTGTCAGTAACACTATGTTACTGACATGTCTTAGTATAAGCGGTTTCAATCCGCGTAGACTGGGTTAGCTTTTCCTGGAGTAGCCAAAGTGATAGGTGGGAGGCCACTCCCACGTACCAGGTGAGGCCATAGTTGCCAACTTTTGAAAATGAAAAAGCAGGAGACTTTAGTGGGCGGCGCGCTATGCGCGCCGCGGCAAAAATTTGCATGGACACGCCCATCTTGTCGGTATGCCACGCCCCTTCAAAAAGCCACACCCACTCCACCTAACTGCATAACGGCTTTGGAAGAAAGCCAGGTAAAAGCCCTTATAGCCAGGTATAGCCCCCCATAACCAGGTATTTCCCCTTACAGGCCAGTAGATGCCCTTGTAGCCAGGTAGATCCCCCCTCTGTAGCCAGGTAGAGCCAAATTTGTAGCCAGGTAGATCCCCCCCCTTTGTTAGCCAGGTTAGGTGCCCCATTGTTAGCCAGGTAGGTGCCCCCATTGTTAGCCAGGTGGGGTGCCCCCTTGTTATCCAGGTAGGTGCCCCCATTGTTAGCCAGGTAGTGCCCCATTGAAAAGCCAGGTAGTGCCCCCATTGATAGCCAGGTAGTGCCCCCATTGTTAGCCAGGTAAGATGTCCCCTCTGTTGGCCAGGTAGTGCCCCCATCTGTTTGCCAGGTAGTGCCCCCATCTGTTTGCCAGGTAGTGCCCCCTCTGTTGCCAGGTAGTGCCCCCTTTGTTGCCAGGTAGTGCCCCCTCTGTTGGCCAGTAGTGCCCCCTTTGTTGCCAGGTAGTCCCCCCATTTTGCCGGGTTGATGCCCCCATTGTTGCCAGGTAGATGTCCCTCTGTTGCCAGGTAGTGCCCCCTCTGTTGCCAGGTAGTGCCCCCTCTGTTGCCAGGTAGTGCCCCCATTGCTGCCAGGTAGATGTCCCCTCTGGTGCCAGGTAGTGGCCCCTCTGTTGCCAGGTGTCCCCCCTCTGTTGCCAGGTAGTGCCCCCTCTGTTGCCAGGTAGATGCCCCCATTGTTGCAGGTAGAGCCCCCTAAAGCTAAAAAAAAATAAAAAAATAAAATCCACTCACCTTACAGGCTCCTGCAGCGGGCCAGCTCCTGCCCGATCTCTTCAGCGGCGCAGGGGGAAGTGCGAGCAGCCGCGCGTCACTCCCCTGCAGCCGCGCGTCACTTCCCCTGCGCCGCTGACCTGTATGCACGGCGCGCACAGACGCCGTACAGACAGGGGGCGGAGGGAGGAGGGAGCGCTCCCTCCTGCCTCCTCCCTGCACCGTGAGACCGCGGGCGGGTGAGCGGCCGCTGCGGCCGCTTCACCCCCCAGTAGGAGCGGTCCGGCGGCGCAAGAGTAGCGCACCAGCGCTACTCTTGCGCCGCGGGGAATTTAAAGGACCCCGCCGCCTGCAGGCGGCGGGGGGAATGCCAACTCCCCCGGGAGGGCGGGAGGGGACCCCAAATAGCGGGACCCCCCCGCCAAAAACGGGAGAGTTGGCATGTATGGGTGAGGCTGGTATCAGGCTCTATAAAGTCTGGGCCTGCAGACCTGTGTTTGACTCTGGTGGCTGGTGACTAAGCTGGCTGCTTAAGAGGGAAGCCATGCTGGGATCTGCAGACTGTTTAAGTCAGAAAGGAATCCTTTAGTAAGTGCTCAGCCAAGCTGGTCTTTTATTTATGTTAGGCCTTAAGTGCAAGGCCTTTTGTTTTGTTTGTATCTGTTAAATAAACCAAGGCAGTTCCTGGACTTGGACTTTTACATCTGTGTCACTGTCTCTGTCTGAAGCTCAGGTGGCCTATCTGTTCGTGATGCTAACATGTTGTAAAACTGTCCCCATCTGAACTTATGATGATCTTATATATAAGTTTTGTCTCTACCTTGATGGCTCTAAAGCTATAATTCTTGGGGTCAACCAGTAAAGTTGATTTTTGGTGCCCACCCTAAAACTACTGTACATGACTGGACATACTGCACATGACTCTTAGGGTATGTTCACATGACGAACTTGCGGGGTGTAATTAGAAAAGTGACTGTACTGCAATATGCCCAAATTACACCCCAAAAATACGGTAATTCATAGCTCTCACTGAGAGCCATGAATACCTGCCATTTTCCCTGGCACACAATAAGCGCCGGGAAAAAGAAGTGACGTGTCCCTTCTTTCCAGTGCAAAAGTGTAGGTCAGTGGGAGCCAGCATATACTACTGAAGCAACAATACGCCGTATGAACATACCCATACACTCTTCCTCTTGTACAATAACCCTCTCTTTCTCATAGTTGCTCTCTAAAAAGCAGCCCCAGGCCTGCCATTCCATAGGGCCCACCTTGCCCAGGGTCCCACAAAGTCCAGCGGTCCATATGGGTTTTCCCTGCTCCACTATCAGTCTGTCCAACCTTGATTCACTATATTTTTCATAACTGCAGTACTGGATTGGTCCACTGTTCCTCCAGTGGGCCCTGGGAGTGACAAAAGAGACCACCACCCGGTGGTGATGACAGACAGAGTTCATTTTTCCATGTGTTCATCTGGAAAATGGAGCAAAAACAAGTCAGCATTGGTATGCTGAGACTCAGCAAAATTTTCAAATTCATTTCAACAACATTAACGTTGAAATAAAGCTTCATGAGCCGCTACTAACCAATGCTAGGCTTGTTTCCCTGTGTCCTCTGGCTAAACACCAGATAAGTGAGCATTGTATACAATTGTTTTGTTGATGTGGCAGGAGCTAGAGAGGGAGTCCAGTTTCAGGTTGTACCTCCTCAGCACAACAACAGACAGGACAGGACTTGTCTTATTGCTAAGGCTGCACAAACACCACCGTCTTCACAGTAAAACATATACATATACAACTAAACAGACAAAATTACAAAACCTAAAGGTCTCTCCCCCACTAAAGTCATGTCCCCATCTGAATAGTCCTCCTGGGTAGTCTTTATTTCATATACAAGTAGAGATTGACCAAAGAGTATAAAACACCAACTAGGTAGAACTGTTCTACAATAAAAAGGTGTACTTAATCATGCATCTGCCACCACTGCTCCCAAGTTTCCCAGTGATCGCTCACCAATAATGTGACTCTGAATGATTGGCCTCAGTGGTCTTTAGCTTCATGTATGTACCACTGAGGCCAGTGATTGACTGTAGGGTCATGTAAACCATGGATGTTACATTGACGTGGCTTTTTAGGGTATAGTGGAGTAATGCTGGGGCTGGAGAGACAGCGATTTCAGACGGGAAAACTTTTTTTTCTAATTTCTAAACCACTGCAAATTTTCAGAAAAATCTTAAGCAGACCTTTTAAAACGCCTGGCCACCATACACATGAACACTGGCAAACTAAAAATGTATTTATTTTCATTGTAGTAAATCTTTCATCTTTGCACTCACAAATATTTCCCCTTGCATCATGGTTTTACATGCAAGAAACGTAATAGCTCATGTTTGCATTTTTTTGGTTTTTGAAAGGTTCACATTAAAATAATTTATATGGAATGAGATCAAATGATGCAACCATGTTGTGTGACAGTTCCGCTGTGACATTTTCTGCTGCATGCACTGACAAGTACACACCTCTGTAATTATATATTGACACTAAAAAACACAGAACAGAAAAACAAGGCTCTCTTCAGTTCTTGACAGACCGTCAGAGGTACAAGCAGATTATTATATTTTTTTAGATTTCCAACAAACACATGTATGTATCTTTTCTTTATTCCTTGCGATAACATAGCCATATTGTACAAATCTGCTGATCTTCAAATGTTTGTTTGAAGGAAATAAATCCACAAATACAATCACATCCGGCTAGCCTGGCAATAATTTATTTCTTGTTATTTTCGGATGTTTGTCATAATAGGATCTTTCTCATTGGAGTTTTAAACCAGATAAACAGAAGGCAAAGATTTGGTTATGTATAATACATGACTTGCTATTAGCATATGTTTAATGTCTCCTTCTATTTCAGTATACAATTTCCATAGTTACGTAGTTTGTAAGGCCGAAAAAAAACAGACGTCCATCCAGTTCACCCTATTGTGCTAAAGCGTTGGTCCAGAGGAAGGCGAAACCCGCCATGATGTAGAAGCCAATTGTCCTCATTTTAGGGAAAAGATTTCTTCCCGATTCCAATCTGACAATAAGAATAAATCCCTGGATTAACGACCCTTCTCCAGAATCTAAGTCACTATAACTTGTTATATTATTAGTTAAATAGTTTCAGTTATCAGTGAAATATAAACTATACAATCTATGGGCCATATGCATGAAAACTGTCTAGGTCTAAAACTCACTTTGTTGCACATAGCAACCAATTAGAGCGCCCACCTCATTTCATATAGTGCTCTGGAAAAAATTATCTGATTGGTTGCTATGTGCAACAAAGTGAGTTTTAGACCTAGACAGTTTTCATACATGTGGCCCTATGTGTTGATTCTTAAAGGGGTATTTCCATTATATTGATTAGCTTTAAAAATGTAGGCAAAGGAACAGACTCTTATCAGATACATTTCTGTACTGGTTTTGCTTAATTTCTGAGTTAGAGCATTTATTATCTCCTACTTGTTAACATAAGGTAACCAACCACCTCTATCTGCTCTAGTAGCCCTGTCTGGGATGGTGACACAACAGCAGCACATGAACTTGTTTATTCTTTTTACTGACAAACATTAACCCTTTAGAGCTCTGTAGCCTTGTGCCCTGCTGTGAAAATCCCTCAATCTCCAATATCCCTCTAACAGGCTCAATTAGGAATAGCAGAGCTGAAATGTCAATCACTGCTGTAAAATCACAGACTGAACAGGAAGTGGGAGCCTGAAGCTGGCTGTGAAAAGTAGGCTCTTGTGATGCAGCCAGTTGAGAAAACCTCTGCAAGTGAACAAGGTAAATATATAAACAATATGTTCTGATCAGTTATAACAGTACAACCAACAATTAGAGATGATAGGCACCACAATAAAATGAAGGGGTGCTGCCAATGTGTCAAAGGACAATCTATAAAAAAAAAAACACTACAAGAAGACACAATTTTGTGCACATACTAAAATAATACACCAATAATTTTAATTCAGGCAATACACTAAAAAAACACCCCTGAAGAAACCACATCTTTCCTATGATGTGAGGGGTGTCTTTGCAGTGAATCACAGCCTTTACTTACATTTATTCATTTTGGATTTTTTGGGCTATTGCTATCACCTGCTTATTCCTTTTATTTTAGGCACTTTATTGGTCTTTTGCTATTGTACATGTTTTCTCTTGATGTGTTTGGGTATTCTTTGTATGTTTGGGTAGACTTTGTTTGGATGTTCTAAATATCAATTTATGTCTATTTATTTGCTTTAGCTAGGATGTGGCCGTGCTTGTTTAATTACAACAGGCCTGAATATTTTATATAACTTTTTGCTTGGCTTTTTAAAAATGTTTTTAAATCTTTTTTTCTGGTGTATTGTCTCAATAAAAATTATCTTAGTATTTTTTTAGGTGTCTTCCTCTGGCGTTTTTAGAATAAAATAAAGTATAGCATTTTAACATTGCTTATCTTGTCACAGTGTGGAATATTTAAGACAGCAAGTGAACAGTAATTTTAAGTTAATTTATTTGAAAAAGAGCACCTTCAAACACCTGATTTTATTGGATGTTTTGGTACATAGTGGTTAGTACAAACTTAAAGTGGTTTTCAATAGAACAACTAGTTAACTGGTAACAGGGAATAGGCAAACAAGGCTCAGTGGATAAGCTTCAGAACACACAATATATCAGAACTTGCTACTGATGGAGCTGAATAGGCCCAGACCATCAGAGTGACCATGCTGAATCCTCTCCACCACCAAAAGTGCCTGCATTACAGATGGACCATAAAGCAATGTAAGGTGGTGGCCTAACCTGATAAATCATGATTGTTTTTAAATCAAATGGACAACTCGGCCAGGATCCAATGGGTTGTTCCATCTCACACTTTGATGACTTCTAGATAGAATTTGCCATCAAAGCATAATAGGTACAGGGCCAATCTTTGGAACCCATATCTTTCTCGCGTGTAGGCCTCCGAAAGTCTCTGTTCAGGATGGAGAGTTGGTTGCGCTTATGCTCAACTCTTCATTCTGTTCTATGGGAGTTCTGACTAAAGCTAAGCAGTGTGTTTGGCTGTTATTGGTACCCAATAAAATGAGAGTAGTGCTTCAGCACAAACTACTCTCTGTTCTGAACGGAGACATTTCAGGACCTGTTCCCAAGAAATACCATCAAAGTGCTAGATGCAAACACCTTCAAAATGTTCTGATGCTAACTACTGGACATATACAGAGATGCAGTCCATGCCCTAACAGGCCAAAGCTGTTTTTGCTGCTCTGGTGGGACCTACACAATATAAATCAGGTTTTAATGGTATTACTGAGCTGTGTGTATGGGTAGATATATGGACAGGTACATAGTTGGGTATAAACAGTACACAATGTGTGGGATCAATTCACATGGACAGCTTAATGTCCAGTTAATATTACTGTCCTGATTTTGGGATTGATATGTTTTGATTTCATGGATCCCTTGAATCAAGAGTGCAACAGGGGTAGCAGCCATATTAGCTGGGGTCCACCAACTAATAGGGTCCATTTCTACTCAGTCATAAGGTATTGTGGCAGAGCGACCTTAGGCAGTCACATGTTCCTGCCCCTGAGTGGAATACAGCAGGATGCCTGCTGCAGATGTGCCACAGAAAACCTGGTTTTGGTGGGCAAAGGCAACTATTTGGCATCAGTAACCATAGGTTACTGACACATGTAGCTAGCATGGCTGCTATGCAGCTAAAGATGGGTTGCCTTTCCTGGAACGGCGATAGCGTTGGGTGGGTTGCCGTTCCAACATCCCAGTGCCAGGTCTTAATAGGCCTATTAAAAGACTGTCAATCCAGGGATCCTAGGCGGCACAGTTGCTGCCAGAAGCTAGAGCAGCAGTGGAGCTGGAGAAATGCTCTGGTCCCAGTGGCTTGAGGGAAGCCTGTATACCAGTGGTGGCTGGTGAGAGTAATATACCAGTGGCAGCTGGTTAAAAGTGTGTTATGGTGGTCCTGAGTAGTAGACTTAGACCTCAGGTAAGAGAGGGTGTCTAATTGAGTTTAGTGAGTGGCTAGACTGCTGAGATGTTTATTTATGTTTTTTTGTGGTTGCTGTAATCCTGTGCCTGAGAATAAAGTTGGCTGAGGCCAGATATGAAAAGAAGCCATGTGGTCGTGGTGATATATTATCCCTTCTTTATAGCCTTTATTTTGCATTATTCCTGTGCGGTAACATCACATAATTATTCATGAACTGGACATCAGAATACCAACATTATTATAATAACAACGTTATTATAGCATGTTATTTTTTTTGTTCTATGATGTCACAGTCGACGTGCTAAACTTTTCATTTGTTATTCCTGTGCTAGTATATCATAATGTGCATTTTCCCTGTATAATGTTACTACAACTTGTATAATCTCTGTACTGTAAATAGTAAATTATATCTGTACTGCTCTAACATAACTCTTTGAACGATCCCTGCAGTGTGAAATCTCTGAGTGCATTATCTCTGGTGCATATTCTCCCTGTGCTGCAACCTCACTGTGTACATTATTTCACCACTGTGACACCACTGTGTGCATTATCTGTGTATTGTGATATAACTTTTTTTCTCAACTTGATGCTAAAGATGGTCATGCTGGACTGGGGCTCCATTACCTTTTTTTTCTGTGGGGCCCCATGATTACTTGTTACATCTCTGTCATAGCATTTATTATGCAGATAACCAACAGAGCTGTAATGTTGTCCTGTGCACCGAGCTTTGTCTCTTTACCTAATAGTGGTAGGATAGATTGACAGACAGGCAGACAGACAGACAGACAGACAGACAGATAATGTACCCACAAATTCTTGAATTCTATTTTAAAAATCATCAACTATAAAATGCCCATAAAAGTACTGCATGCAAAAAATGAAAATAAAATATAAGCTTATGATTTAATGTATTAACTGTTTGACCTATCTGTGTAACCTCACTAATAATACATTGGTATTTATAGAGAGTTGAAAAGATTTTACAATAAATGTAATGTAAACTTTTGACAAAGGCTATTAAACCATCATAGGTAAAGTGCATTCAGGTATATAGCATACATTGCAGAATTCTTTGAAGCTTGCCTTGAATATATTCCCTTGTTGCATTAAATTCAAACCAATAATCTGGAAAGTGTCTATTGCTGGAGCATCTCTTGTGGCAGAACATAGTTTAAATATGCCCCTCAATATCTTTTATAGCAATTTCATAACTCTGTATTCCTTGATGGCAAAAGAGGCTTATCAGATCTCAGTGCAATGGACAAAGTAGACATTTAATTTATTCCTGGTCCATTGACAGATGTAGTTTGACCGTTTCTATTTTTAAAACTGCACTTAGGATATCTGAAATATCATAGTCTGTATGTCTCTTGTGTCCTTCTGTCGAGGCATCTTGCTAGGAAAAATCTTTTTTATACAAAGGTTACATTTTATCTTTGATTCGCTTGTAGAATAAAGTTAATTCACTGATTTTAAGCTCAGTAAAACTTGAAAAATTATGATGTTTAAACCTTTCTTCTCTCGTATCCGTAACCTGTGTGATACAACACTAGTACACTGAGGAATTGTTTGCTTCTTGAATTTGTCATCAGTTTATATCAATAAACAGATAAAGACTATGTAAGAAACTCAGGTAGTGGATTCCCTGGTTCACCACAAGAGATGACTTGGAATCACACCAGGGAGTGGAGTCTAAGGAGGCCCCTGGCCTTCAACAGACACCACCACAAGGCGGGTTGGGCTTCACTGTTCGAAACTCCCACTTCGCTACCATGGACGTGGCCATTCACAGTGACAGTTGAGGTGCTGCATGGTACAGTAAGAACAGACAAAGGTGTGGTCTGGTCACAGGTGAGACAGTCAGGGTAGGGGACAGATAAAGAGTAATTAAAGTAATCCAGGAATAGCAACAAAGAACAAATTAGCAAGGGTAAGCACTCCTACAAACTAGCAGTGAGTGTATGAGGAAATATGTGTGTGCCAGTCAGCGGCATGAGCGGGGAGATGTGGGTGACGGCCAGCCCAGGAGACACAGACACGAGTGCAACAATGCATTGTGAAAGTACACTCACCTTTAAGGCCCCCTTTCTTTCAAGTCTGCTGAAAATGGAACTTGCAGATGAGGTTGGGAGCATTAATATGCTCCATTGGTTCCCAAGACCTCTCTTTGGGCCTGAATCCTTTCCAGTCCACAAAGTAGTAAGTTTTACTTCTGAGACGATTCTCCACAAAAATTGAAGAACAGCAGACAATTTTGCTGAATCCATTTTCAGACCTTTATCTGAGATGATATACCCGAGAAACGACAAACTGGTCTGCTCGAAAAGATACTTCTCAAGTTTGATTTTGAGGTGGTGGGTTCATAGGTGTCTTAGAACCAGTTACACATGGTCACAATAAGACTTAAGATCAGGAGAGAATATGAAGATGTCATCAAGATAGACTATGACACAGACGAATAAGAGGTTTCAAAAGATCTCAGTGACAGTCTTCAAAGACAGCTGGAGCATTGCAAAGATCAAAAGGCATCACAAGGTAATTGAAGTGTTCATCACGGTTGTTGAAGGTGGTCTTCCATACTACAACTTTGCAGATACAGATTAAGTTGTAAGTTCCTCACAAATCGAGCTTCGTGAAAATCCTGGCCCCCCATAGTCGATCAAAGAGCTTGAATATTAGAAGAAACAGGTACAAGTTTTTTATGGTGCTCTATTTTAAGCCCCAATAAATGATACGGGGGCAAAGAGAACTATCCTTCTTCTCTACAAAGAAATATCCAGCACCAGCAGGAGAGGACGACTTGCGTATTTTCTTTGATATAGGCCGACATGTCCTGAGTCTCGGGCACAGACAGAGGATATACTCTACTGCAGGGAGGCATTGTGCAAGGCATGTGGTGTTTCGAACAATCGTAGGCCCGATGTGGTGGAAGTAACTCCGCTTCTGATGGTAAAAGACCCACATGCTGAGTCAGGGGCATCAGTGGTGAAACACATTGCATCAGGCGGAGTGGCATGAGACACCAGGAGTGGTGCTGTTGCCCCCAGCGAGTCACTTTGCCCGTTTGCCAGTTGAGTTTGGGGATGTGGCACTACAACCCTGGGAGACTCAGAAGTATACTGTGGAATCACATAAAATGAGATATTCTCCTTGTGAGTTGCCCCAACCCAAAGGATTAAAGGCGATGTATCGCATCGTCAGTTAGCCTGTTTAAGTGCTCTCACAGCCTCTCAGTTACAGAAATTCAGGGGCGTTTCTTCCCCTACCAGCTGGGTGTCTCTTAACCGAAGAGATGACATCATCCCCCTTCACTGTTCATGCTGGCTCCATGTGTCCCCCCCTCCCTCCACATGTCACTGTGTCTCTCCGTATTTAGAGTATGTAAGAGCTGTTTACATACCATAGGCTTGCATTCATGTTACAATTGAATCCAGTCTTGTATAAACTCCTCCAGAGCTGTGCAGAGTGACATGCTCTCGGCCTCTAATGCTCCTTCTATGTTTAGGCACCGTCACACAATTGTGCTTTTTTCTGATTATAGAAGACCTGCAGTGTTATTCTGTTTCTTCTGGCTGTGCAGTGTGAAAATGTGCCGGTCCCTTAGTTTGAGTGAAAGGCAGGAATGCAAGCTCCGTGAATACAGCCGACCAGGGGCTGAACAGAATGTAAATGATCAGTGTAAACAGAATCAGAAGATAAGGGATCAAGTGATAACATGACAGCTTTGCTAATGACATCCAATTGCAAAGTTGCTTGTATTCATGTGTCCCCTTATTCTGAAGACCATTCAATGAAATGATGCAACCCCTTTAAAGCTTCTATATGATACTGGATGAAGCCCTTTAGGAACACTCCTTTAATGGAAGAGAATATCGGAGGCTTATCAAGATAAATCACTGGTAGACAAAATCTGGAGAACAAAGACGAATTAATGAAATTTTTTAGCGGAGCCGAAATCCAGCAAGACAGAAACTTGAAACTTGACATTGAATGAGGAGCTGAGCGTGACAGACATGGTCAGGTGAGAGAGGATGCATTTTAACCAAGGATCGCTTCTCCCATGAAGCCTATGCATTAAAGTTTTCCAGACGAACTGAACAGTCCTTTAGGAAGTGAGCTTGGCTGCCGCAATACTAGCAGAGATTCTGGCGACGAGTGTGTTCTTTCTCAGACAAACGGGCTCTCTCCACTAGCATGGGCTCATCATGAGTAGTGTTGAGCGATTATAATCGACAAAGTTGAAATCGGCACAGTTTTTAGGTTGATCGGATAATTTATGTGAAAATCTGCACATAATCTATTAATATCGCGCCATTTTCGGCGCTTCCTGTCATTTTGGCGGCCAGCAAATCGACTTAGAGAATAGAGCAGGGTGAGCTGCGTGTGCGACGTCATGACTGGGATGTGTATGGTTGTCATTGGCTGGAAAAATCACATGACCTCGTTTTACATAGAACAGCCCTTCCTGCTCAGCATCAGTGTGTGTCTGTATCTCATAAGAGCAGGACGTGTGCTAGGTCTCTCTCAATACAGCTCAGCGACACAGTTCTCTTTGTTCATATAGACAACTATGCTTTTAGCTGTGAACATTAGAACATAGGTAGATTAGAGAATTTCAGTTTTTGTTAGTTAGGCTGAGACTTTGAAAGAAGCATCTAGGGCTGTACAGCCGCAGGGGAAAGGGGGGGGGGGGCGAACACAGACAGACAGGTTGGTAGGCTTTTGAAAGGAGAGTGGATATTGTGCAGTCCAGACTGCTTTGACCCTGCATTGAAATGACTTTATTTACAGTTTTTGGCCAGTTTTTGATGAAATATTACCTTGTATTTTGTGCAGCCTGTACTTATAATAGGATACAGATCTTTTCTAGTAACTGCAGGTGTATTTGATAGGTGCAAAACGAACCTTTTATTATCTGTACACAATTTAATTAGGTTTTTTTCACTTTGGCGCAGCTCAGTTTTGTTCAAAGACCCAATCTTTACTTACAATAGGATGCAGAACTTTTCTAGTCACTGCAGGTGTATTTATAGGTGCAAAAACCACGTTTTATTATCCGTACACAATTTAATTAGGTTTTGTTCACTTTGGCGCAGGCCATTTTTATTAAAAGACCCATCTTGTACGAATATTACCATACCGCAATTTGCTAGTAATTGTTGTTGTATTTCATAGGTGCAAAAACCACCTATTATTATCAGTACACAATTTAGTTACATGTTTTTCACTTTGGCGCAGCTCAGTTTTGTTCAAAGACCCACTTTGTACTTACAATAGGATACAGAACTTTTCTAGTCACTGCAGGTGTATTTATAGGTGCAAAAACCACGTTTTATTATCCGTACACAATTTATTTACGTGTTTTTCACTTTGGCACAGCCCAGTTTTGTTGAAAGACCCATCTTGTACTTATATTACCATACAGAAATATGCTAGTAATTGCAGGTGTATTTCATAGGTGCAAAACCAACCTTTTATTATCCTTATACATTTCAAATAGGTGTTTTTTTTACTTTGGCGCGGCCCAGTTTTGTTCATAGAGCCACCTTGTACTTAAATTTGAATACAGAAATTTTGTAGTTACTGTTGGTGTATTTCATTGGTGCAAAAACCACCGTTTATTATCCGTATAACTTTTAAATAGCTGTATTGCACGTGGTGCGGCCCTAGTTTTTTTCAAATAGCCACGTTGTACGACAATTCTGATAGAAAAAATTTCTAGCAACTGTTCTCGTTTGTCATTGCTGCAAAAAACGCAATTTCTCATCCGTGTAACTTTTGAATAGTTTTATTGCGCTCGTTGAATCTCAGTTTGGCGCAGATAGCGCACTTGTATGATATTTTGTTGAAAACTATCAATTCCTAGTCCTACTGGGCAGTTGTAAATCCTTGGGACTGAAGGAAGAACACTGTTGATTTTGTCTTATGGTTCTTCCACCAGATCGCATTTCACAGGTATTCGCTAGAAACCTTTCAGTTTCTAATCCTAGTTGGCTGTAGGAAATTAGAGGGATTTAAGAATAGCTGTGATTTGCCTTCTTTTAATAAGTGACAGTCAAAAACACTACCATACTTTCTTAAATTTTTATCTTTCTGAGCGAAATGCAGGTGGTAAGCGAGCAAAGAGGGGTGTAGGACATGGGGGTAGAGGAACGAGAGAAGGTGCTCCTTCCAGTACTGGCGACAACACGCATGCCAGCGGATCGTCGGTTGCAGGACCGTCAGGCCTGTCATCGCTGTGCCATGGCCCTGTGAATCTCAGTAACGAACAGTATCGCCAATCTGTTCTGCAGTGGTTAATGCAACCTGCATCCAGCAGTCTTACCTCCTCATCCTCCCAGTCACGGCCACAAATGTCGTCAGCATCATCAGCATCCGTCCAACATGAAGCGAAGGCAGCCCAAATGTCAATTCGTGTACCCACTACTGTGGATAATCCATTTTCTGAAGACCTCTTTGATGACAAAATGCGGTTGGGGTCAGAAGGCATTTCCAAAGATCTAGAGGCCAAAGAGGATGATTTTGTCTGCTCTGACGCCCTAAAAAAGGTCACACCGATGCCGGGCTTCAAAACACTGTCACACCCTCTGTCTCTGCCTCCTCCTCCTCCACCATGACCAAGCTTTCCTCAGCTGCCCATTTCTCTCAGAGTCATGATCAGGGATCAGCCTCTGCTTCAGCCTCCACCGTCGCCTGAGTACCACCAGCACCACCAGAGACCCATCCTACCCATTCTCCTTCCACCAGTTTGATGACCTGCCCACCGTACAGCGGCCAGTATAGCAGCCAGCCTTCTGTCTTCCAGGTTTGGGAGCAGAAGAAACACTTTAATCCAAACCATCCCAAAGCCAAAAACCTGAATGTCGGCATAGCCAGGCTTTTGGTCTTGGAAATGTTGCCTTTCCGGCTGGTGGACACAGATGGGTTCCGCCACGTCATGGCCCTTGCCTGCCCCCAATACCAGATGCCGAGCAGGCATTTCTTTGCCAGAAAAGCCGTCCTGCCCTGGCAGCCACGTGTCATCTAAAATTTCAAGCGCGTTGTCTGCATCTGTGGCCGGAAAAGTCCATCTGACCACCGACACATGGACTCGTAAGCACGGCCAAGGCCGCTCTATCTCTGTGACAGGTCACTGGGTGAGCTGGGTGGAAGTCTCTGGTGGTGACGGTCTCTCTCAGGCTCGGCACACACTCTTCAAAACTGCAGGGATGGTGCAGGGTACTTTCCCCCAAAGTCCTCTGGTGGCATCACGTGCCAAGAGAAACCAGGCCATGTTGAAATTAATCTGTCTTGGAGACCGTCCAGACACAGGTCAGGAGCTGTGGACGGCTCTTGACAATGAGACCGAGCACTGGCTGGGTGACAAGAACCTTGTGCCAGGCAAGGTGGTGTGCAATAACGGTCGAATTCTGCTGGCCTCCCTTAAGATCGGTAGGCTGGAGCACATCCCTTGCCTGGCACATGTCATGAACCTTGTCATCCAGAAATTTCTAAAGAGCTACCAGGGTCTGGACTGCCTGCTGAGGAAGGCTCGAGGTCTGAGCTCACACTTCCGTCATTCGCAACCTGCTTCATCCTGCCTGGCTGCGTTGCAGCGCCAGCTCGACCTCCCCGTCAACCGTCTCATTGTTGACGTGGCAACACGCTGGAATTCCACCCTCCAAACCCCAGCATTGGGCAGCAGCGCAAGCCATTACCATTAAAGTGACCAGGGCCCTGACAAGCAACGGTCGGACCTTGGGTTTGAGCCACCAAGTTGGGGCAGGTGAAAAGCTCTGCACATCCTTGCCTTTTTGAAAAGCCACCAAAATGGTCTGCGGACAATCCCCTTTCACATGGCATTGTGGTATCTTGCCCGGGAAACTCTTTGGACACTCTGAAACATCAGGGGGGGGGGGGGGGTTTTTGTGGGGGAAAGTTTTTTTGGGGGGGGGGGGGGGGGTTTTGGGGTTTGGGGTGGGGGGGGGGGGGGGGGGGGGGGTTTTTTGGGGGGGGGGGTTGGGGGGGGGGGGTGAAAACTTTTCAGGCCCCTCCCCAGCTTGGGAAACAAGGGCCCACTTCACATGAGTGCTTGGGTGCTCCATTTTCCTCCAACATGCCTGATTAAGGCCCCAAAAAAACAACAGTTACTGGGGGGCCCCCCCTCCCGATCCCCTACAAACAAAACTCAATTTTCCCTTCCCCCCCCCAAAAGAGAGTAAAATGGGAGAAAAAGGGGACCTGCTGATTGACAACGGAGACACTGTTTCCCTCATTTTATGTTTTCAAATGTCACGGTGGAACAACGCAGCGACGTGACAGCTAGAGTGAAAATAGCCTACGGGAGCAGCAGCACAGCAAGGGCAAAAACCAATGGGTGACCTTGGGAAACTTTTTTTTACACCTACTAACGCTGAATGCGGGCAAACCCAAAAAACACAGAGACCGCTTAAGTCGGTGCCGGCTACTGCTCTCAAAACCGGTTTTTTTAGGTTCCCACCCATTGACTTCTGGGGATCCCAAAAAGGATGAATGGGCCCCAGTGCTCCCCACGCCGAGGGGTTGTCCCCCCAGCACCAGCGTCATCTAAGCGCCTTCGCACAGCTGGAGGATCATTAAGACAAACGCATCCGGCTTTCCAAGTAATGTGGATTTTGACTTTCATCAAGATTTTGTGTTTTAGCGAATAGTTTTACCATCGACTCGGGGCGATGGTATTCGGCCATCACGACAAATGTCATATGATGGTCGATTATGAGCGGTGACCATTAAAGTCTTGGGGGGACAACAACACTTCATTTTACACCCAAACAGGGGTGGAGAAATGGAAATTTAAAACCACAAAAACAAATGGGTACGGCTACATTTAGGCAAAACCTTAGGGGTTTTAAAAAACCCAGAAAAAAAATCCCAAAACCATTCACACCCTTAAGTACCACAGCATACCCTT